>CAUYSK010122332.1:0-24890 GCA_963575035.1 Avahi laniger
GCCCTGATAAAGTACCACAGATTGGGTGGTTTAAACAACAGAAATGTATTTCTCACAGTTCTGGAGACTAGAAGTCCAAGATCAGGGTGTCGGCAGGCTTGGTTTCTTCTGAGGCCTGTCTCCTTGGCTTGTAGGTGGCTGCCTTCAACCTGTGTCTGCATGGGCCTTCCCTCTGCACGTGTCTGAGTTCTAATCTCTTACAGGGACACCAGCTCTGTTGGACTAAGGCCCACCCTGCCAGCCTCATTTTAACTTAATTGCCTCTTTAAAGGCCCTAACTCCAAATACAGTCACACTGAGGGATGGGGTGGAGGGTTAGGGCTTTGACATATGAATTTTAGGGGAACACAATTCAGCCCATAACAGACAACTTTCATGTTCTTTACGTTTCTATCCTTTTTTCCATTTTTATCCATCTAAAATACATTCTCCGTAGGTTTATTTTAGCTGTTTCATAGACCACCCTTTTCTTTTTCCACACCTTCAACATCTATTTATCAGGTTTCCACAAGGCTCTCTCGCCCTGTGGGTGGTGCTGGAGGTCCCGGGTGACTCTGGCCCTGGGCAGAAACTGACACGTGAAACAGTCGTAAGAAGCAACAGGACTGTGACGGAGTATGAGTCAAGTTCAAGACCAAGTTCAAGACTGCACGGGAGCAGACAGGCCTGAGGGGAGAAGATGACCATTAAGCAGCTCTTACAGTAATAGACATGAGCTCATCAAGCAGAGAGAATGGACATAGCATCATTCTAGAAAAGAGGAACAAGAACGTACCAAGAGCAGAGCGGGAAAGGCCATGACATGGTCTTTGGCCATGAGCTGGGGGAGTGAGTGGAGCAAGCTGCACAATAGGCTGCAGCCGGGCGAGGAAATCAGGACTTTATCCCGGGCAAGCCAAGTGGTGTCATAAAACATGTCGTAAAACTAACACATTAGTGTATTCAAATCGATGTGCACCTACTATGTGCAAAGCACTGTTCTTACGTTATTTAGATATATCCTCAATTAATTTTGCCTCATTAATTAGACTCAGCTCATCCAAGGCAGGACCTTATCTGATACTTTATTTGCACTGCACATGCCCCTGACATTGTCACCGTTAGTGAATGAGTAGATGAAAAGGAATCCTCTTCTTTCTAAGGAACTATTGTCTCCGAGGTATATCTGTCTGTGAAGATGAAGATACTTGCATCTGTGTGAGTAGATAAAACGCTTTCCCTTACAGGTATATTTAAGGGAAAGTGTTTTAAGGACTGGTAGCTTTATGCCTGCTTTGAAAAGTTTTAAATCAAACCTATTTAAAAACTGGGTGGGCTAAATCGCTTCTTCATTTTACGGAATGATGGAACCAGGGTCTTTTTAAATTAAGATGAGGACAAATCAACTGATCCTTTTGTCAAACACCACTCTTTCCTTAAATAGATCCATGCTATCTTTACATCATTCAACTAAGCGGAACTGTTCACCCCGAAGCATCCTTTCTTTACTGGAATTTTCTCAGCTTGTGCATATGTGGTGGACAGCCCATCACGGCCATTCTAAAACTTGTTATCTATTGCTCTGTAAGTTTCACAGAAGTAATTTCATTTGTAAAATCATTAAAAACACAACAATCCTATCTCCCCATCACCTGTGGTGCTTGGCATACCAAAAATAGCAATGGCAAACACAGTCTGCAGTGCCCAACGCTTTGTGTATAATTAGCTCACTTAGTTCTTACAATAATCTGAGGTGGGTACCCTTATTATCTTCATTTAACTATGTGAAACTGGGCAACACTGGGATCCAGTAACTCACTCAGGGAGCCATGATCTGTGGGTGGGCTCTGAGCCTGGACTCCCTGGCTGGAGGGTCCGCGATCTTTGTTGCTGTTACCCTAGCGGAGAGGGCTTCATAGGTGTTCATTCATCAACACACGTCATCTGAGCCCACGAGCTGGTGATAGTCAGATCCTTCACTGAGCCTATCCTGCTGCTCTTGCTGCGACAAGGCAAGAAGGCAGCACAGTGTTGGCCCAGGACGGAGCCAGGCACGTAGCACGCCCCGCCCGGCTCAGTTCCCCGGAGCGCGCATAGCTGTCCAGGGTCAGTGGCCCGTTTGTGGGGCTGAGGGGAGGCAAGGAGTAGACGACTGGACCACGTCCTGCTTTGCTTTCCCAGTGCATAGCAGACAAATCTCCGAAGGCTTTTGCTTTTATAAATATGCCTCGAAGAGAATATAGATTGAGAATGGTGGGTATAATTCAGTTTTAAATGTTTTCTAAAACTATGAAGGATAAATTATAGTTAATGCTGATAATAGCGACCACTTATTGAGCCCTTAACACACGGCAGGGACTGGGCCAAGTGCGTTACTGCGTTGCCTCTTGCCCTCCCCAACGAGCCTAGGCAGCAGGAACGCGCCTCCCGCTTACAGACAGAGGCGGTGGTCACACAGTCCGGGCTGGCAGAGCCCAGGGGTGGACCTGCTCTTCCAGCTCCCGACCCCCTTTCCGCCCCCCCTCCCCACCCAGCCCCCCACTAGCCCCCAGCCCCAGCTGGCCTCTGTCTGTTTTTCTCTCTCTCCTTATAAATTGAGGTATAAGTGACACAAAGTAAAAAAACACATTCTTTTCCTTAGAATAAAATAACATTGGGGTTATATATCTGAAAAAACAAAAAATCCTTGCCCCTTAGAGCTGTACAATAAAGTATTTCAAGTTAAATGGTAAGATGTCTGCCTTAAAATACTCCAGCAAAAAATAAATAAAATACACAATAAAAAATTTTAAAACGAAGGTATAGACAAAACACTAACAAATACAGAACACGTTTTTATAGCACAGCTCTGTCCCCCAGACTGGCTGCTTCCATCACGGAATGAGCCTGGCTGTCTGACTGCATTGACTGCCTCATGGAAACGCCATTAAAATCTTGGCGAAAATTCACATAAGAGCAAGAGCTTCTGGGGGTAAAGATGGGGGTGGGGTGGGAGGGGGTGCGTCAGATTTGATCAGCAACACTTTGTGTGACTGAGATGCAATTATGTCACAAAAGTTCTTGACTAACCAGGTCACAGTTAATGCAGATGTCAGCAGCTATTAAAATTTCTATTTCAATTCCATTTACCCAAAGTGACTTAATTTGCATGAGATCCTTTATAGGAGATCGTACATTTCAGACAACAAGCTGCCTGAGAGGCCCACTTGGGCTGCACTTTGACAGGACCCACGACACAGGAGAGACGCCGTCCCAGCAAGTGCAGGGGTGGCCTGGGAGGTCGCAGGGTGCCCAACCGTCACACCGTCACTGTCATTAGCCTTGCGCTTGTTTGCACTGCAAACACAGTAATAAAACCAGCTCCTAAAAACTGTCTTGTGATTTTTTTAAATGTTTTTTTATTTTTAATATTCAATAAACAGATTGCTTAAGTGTATGCTCTTTTAGGAGAAAACTGGACGTTAGTTGGATTGACCAATTTTGATTCGATCCAGTGCAGTTAGACTCCGGAACAAAGACTCCTTGTTAAAATGACGGGTTGGGACTGAGGTAAGAAAGGGGCGAGCTGCCATCGCAGAACGAAAACACCAGTGACGGGCGGTGGCTGGGCTGATGCAGAAGTAAACCAGGAGGGAGGCCACTGCCGATGTGTTTTTAATATAGCAGGATTGCTTAAGGCCAGCAAAATTAGAAAGGCTGAAGAAGAAAGTAAGTAATCACCAGAAAGTGCTGGAATCAGCCCTACTTAGAGTTGCTCCTACTCAGCTAATAACCCGAGAAGTGCCACCTGCAGCAGCGTGGGCGGAAGGTCACTCCTTTGATATTTTTCCTCACAGGAGTAACGAAATGGTGGCTCCGGACACAGCCCTACAACTCTGGAAAGGAATGAAAATTCCCCATAAAGGGACGTAGATGCTCGAGTGCAGGCTACTCTGCAGGTAAACCTTCTCATTTCCCCTCTGCTCCTTCCGTTTCCTTCCCTGTCACTGGAAAATAGCAGCTTTGGCCAATTTTGTTGGCAGAATATGTACATAAATAGAGATACATGTAGTGTATCTATATGTGAATCTATATGTAATTATATATATTGATGTATAGTTATACATTTATAGCCTATATGTTTAAATAATATTTTGGTGCTCTGGTTGGCTGTTTTGCACTATATGTGATAGAATAAACAGCAACACCATTGGCATTTTTGAATAATAAGTGTAAAGACTAGACACAGACAAAGAAAACAAAGCAATGGCAACCTGGTTTAGCATCTATGAAGTATGTGGGGAAGTCGAAAACTACTCTGTATTTGATCATTTCCCATGTTGACATATTCAGAATTACTTTTAAAATGAAGTTCATGAGATTCTCCTGCCCTCATTATGCCTTACAGTGACACCTAAAATGATTTAACATATGTGATTTGGTATTTGCCATTTTACCTCACTAAAAATAGTTTAACTCATTTCTTCAACAAATAGTGCTATGAAAACTGGAGATCCACATGCAGAAGAATGAAGTTGGGTTTTTTACCTTACACCGTATACAAAAATCAACTCAAAATGGATTAAAGACCTAAATGTAAGACTTGAACTCCTAAAAGAAAACATATGGAAAAGCTCAGCAATGATTTCTTTTCTATGACACCAAAAGCACAGGCAACAACAGCAAAAATAGACAAATGGGACTATATAAACTTACAAAACTTCTGTGCAACAAAGGAAAAAATTAACATGAAAAGGCAACTTATGGAATGGGAGAAAATATTTGCAAGGCATGTAGCTGATAAAGGGTTAATATCTAGAATATATAAAGAACTCCTACAACTCAACAACATAAAACCAAATAACCAATTAAAAATGGACAAAGGACTTGCAAAGGCATTTCTCCAAAGAAGACATGAAAATAGCTAATAAATACATGACAAGCTGTTCGACATCATTATACAGCAGCAAAATGCAAATGAAAATCACAATGGGATATCACTCACACCCATGAGAATGGCTACTATCAAAAAAACTAAAACAAAACAGAAAATAACAAGTGCTGGTGAGGATGTGAAGAAATTGGAGCCCTTGTGCATGGTTGGTGGGAATGTAAAATGGTGCAGCCTCTATGGAAAACAGTATAGAGATTCCTCAAAAAACTAAAAATGAATCATCATATGACCCAGCAATCCCACTTTTGGGTATGTAGCCAAAAGAATTAAAAGCAGGGTCTTGATACTTACACACTCATGTTCATTGTAATATTATTCATCATAGCCCAAATGTGAAGCAAGCCAAGTGTCCAGCACTGGACGAATGGGTAAAGAAGCTGTGGAACACGCACATGGAATACGACTGAGCTCTACAAGAGAAGGAAACCTTGCCATACACTTCAGTGTGGATGAAACTTGAAGACATTATGCTAAGAGAAATGAGCCAGTTACAAGAAGATAAACACTGCATGATTCCACTTATATAAATTCATAGAGACAGAAAGTATAATGTGGTTAACAGGGGTTGATGGCAGGGGGAAATGGGGAGTTGTTTGATGGATATAGAATTTCAGTTTTGCAAGATGAAAAAGTTCCGGAGATCTGTTGTATAACAATGTGCATATCATTAACACTGCTGTAGTGCACACTTAAAAATGGTTCAGATAATAAGTTCTATGTTATGTGGCTTTTTTTTACCACAATAAAAAATAGTTTAGCTGAATAAACAGGCTTACAGGAAAAAAAATCTAAGTTTCATGACAAATAATAAGCAAACCATGGATTGGCATTAAGACATGAAAAAAGCAAGCGTACCAGTGGTCATCAAATTGAGAATAAACTACTCAAGCAAACATACAGAACGTTCATGGCACCTCTGCATGATGAGATGTTATGTAAACCGTAGGTTTTGGAAACTGCATGTGTGTGAGTGTGTGCAGAGAGAGGGGGAGGGAGGAGGAGGACAGGAACAGACGAGGAGAGGAGCGGAGAGAAGAGAGGAGAAGGGCAGAGCATAGAAAACGGCACGAACAGGTGTCAATAATCAAAACAGTGTCGGACGATATTAACAGCAGGCAATTTTTTTCTTTGTGTTTTTTAGAGGACTTCTCAAAATTTTACAATAGGCATGTAATTTGATAATCAGAAAAAAGGGGGTTTTAAATTAAAAATTGCATCAGATGAACACTTTGGGGAAAAGAAGGAAACACCAGGATGGGACGTCCCTGTCTCTGTGGGGAGCTGGTCCACTGGAGCAGGGTATGGGCTCCTGCAGCCCAGGACCCCCACGTGAGGCGGAGGAGCTGCAGGGGCCAAGGCCACCAAGAGGAGCAGAGGCAGCAAAAGTCACTTGACCTTCGGCACAGTTTCACCTGCATCCCCAAGTGTACGTGAGCTTCCATTCGAAAGCATCTGTCAGGTTGTTGTTACCTATTTGTTACTCATGCACTCTTAGAGAGGCGACAATTCTCACTAATAATGCTTGATACTGTCAGTCACGTGGATTTTCCCCCTTTTCAATGCTGTAAGATCCAGTGAACATTTATACCAAGAGAATTCATGAGTGCACCATTGCAATTACTGGCAAAACACTTACTCAAAGGCAAGAAAGAGTTCACCAGAAGGAGGGAGGGAAGAACTTGGATGAAGATAGCAACGAGATGAATCTCACAACAAAGGTGTAAACAATGGGCAGCCTGGGAGTGAGGAGCTCGGGTGAAAGCAAATCCGCCTGAGTCTCCCACACGGGCCTTTGAAGAGAAGCAGGACTGGGGAATCAGAAGATCAAAGTTGTAGCCCCAACTTGGCTCGAATTAGTTCTGCGACTTTTGGAAAAGTGTCATCCTTCTAAGAGCCTCGGTCCTTGTGCGTGAGTGTTAAAGGGAACGGACTCCAATGGATCACTTGCTGTGTCTGCCGGCAGAAAATTCTACATTACAAGACGAAGGTTAAAGGTAACACGTTCTGTTGCAAATGTCGACAGAGCCAGAGTGAGAGCGAAAGCAAGAGAGAGAGAGAACAAAGTCTCCACCAGCACATTACAGACACGTGAGCTATTGAGAAGTAAATTCATCTGAAAGCTGAATGCAAAAGCTGACAGCAGGAGAAAATGAAAAGCTTTTTTCCTGCTTTAGAGAGCCAGGCGGTACCTCTGAGCGAGTATAATCTTCTTAAATGAGAATGCAGTGGGAATATAGATGCCACTTAGTGAAAAGGTTCGGGAAGGAAATTTGAAGATCATAAATCATAGAAATGAGCTTGTCAGAGGCAAAATGCCCTGATGAAGTACTCCTGGTTTTTTTTTTTTTTTACCTTTTTAAAAATTATAAAACATCAATAGAGAAAGCCATGAAAAAGAAAAATACAGCTTAATGAATTATTATTAACATAAGGTGGACACTTCTGTTGCCAGCATCCAGGTCCACAGGGAGAACTTTCCTGGCCACCCCAGAAGCCCTCCAAGCCCCTGCACCAGTGAGCCCTTCCCCACTGGGATCCGTCGCCCTGACCTTTAGGGTAATCACGTCTTTGCAATTCTCTGCAGCTTTTTCATCCAAGGGTCTATTCACAGACATGTGACAGCTTAAAATGTCTAAGTCTCCTTGAATCTGCAGGCTCCTCCTTATCCCTTTCTTTTTCTCATAATTTACCTGATAAAAACCTGGGCCATTTGATCTACAGAATTCCCTAGAATCTGGGTTTTTCTGATTGCATATTCATCATCCTGTTCAGCACATCACTCTGTACTCTGTGCTTCCTGTGAGTCGACAGCTGGATCCAGAGGCTTGATCCAACTCATGGTGGGGCTCTTTGGCAAGACTATCATGGTGTCATGGTCCCTCCTCAGGACACTCTTCTGTTCTCCACTCCTCAGTGGGATGTCCGCACAGTGCTTTCTAACAGAACTTTCTGCAAGAAGGAAATGTTCCACATCCGCACTGCCTAATAGGGCAGCCTCTAGCACACGTGGCCATCGAAGACTTGGAATGTGGCCGTTGTGACTGAGGAACTAAAGTTTTATTTAATTTCACTTAATTAAAACTTAGGCTTAAATATCCACATACGGCTAGTGACTATCCCATCGGACAGCACGGAATACTTCAGTTTCATCAGGATTTGCAAAATGGTGATATTTTAATTCCATCTTTTTATGTTCATTTATTAATTAGGGTGATTTTGTAAGGAGATACTTGCTCTCATTTATTGTACCAACTGGTATCTTATGTAGAAATAAAGTAGAATAAATGTGTGTTTTTTCTCCACTATTCACAGGTTTTTAAGGAAATGAATGGGTTCCCTATCATTCTCTGAAGGCAACCACCTAGTTTTAAAAAATATCTTAAGTAATTTAAAAATATTATATTTTTTAAAAAATTCATGGATTTAAATGCATTTGATTAGTTCCAATCAATTGTAGTTAATATTCACTGTAAAACCCAAATCATCCTGTTTCTGTTTGGCAAGACGCTCCTCATGCCGGCTCCTGAGTCCTTTGACATTGTCCACAGTCTCTGATAGCTTCTGAGCTTCCTGGGGTGAAAAGACGCTCCTTGTTTATATTTCTGACCCCAGCCCTGGAACCAGACATTGGTCCAAGAGGCTCTGATTTCTTTGAGAGGGAAAAAGGTATTTCAAGATCACAACATGGACCCTGAAGATAGTCATTGCTACTGGGTTGGTCATTATTTTTAGACCACATTAATGAACAGAATAAGAATTTGTTTTACTTTTTTAAAAGATGAGACATCTCATGAGCTTATACTCTTTCCGATTCAAATTCAAGACTACATAGTTTTTGTTTTGTTTTTTGAACTTAATCTCTTCTACAACATTTGTAATTCCTTCCCTCTACACCAGTTACGCTGGTTTTTAAGGGCTGAGGAGACGATAGAATTAGAATATCCTATCATTACTCATTTACTTGATCTCATATTACACACACAACAGTCACAGGATAAAAATACGAATTCTTCCATGGATTTACAGTCAATTGATTTTCAACAAGGGTGACAAGACAATCAAATGAGGAAAGAATATTCTTTTAAACAAATGGTGCTAGGCTAACCGGATATCCACATGCAGAAGAATGAAGTTGGATACCTACCTCACACCATGTATAAAAATTACTCAAAATGTATCAAAGACATAAATGTAAAAGCTAAAACTTAAAAACTCTTAGATGAGAATATGGGTATAAATCTTTGTAGCCTTTGATTAGGTAATTGTTTCTTACATGTGACACCTAAAATATAAGCAACCAAAGAAAAAATAAATTGGACTAAATCAAAATTTAAACTTTTGTTGTTCAAATGACACAGCAAGAAAGTTAAAAGATAGCCCAAAGAATGGGAGAAAATACTTGCAAATTACATATTTGATAAGAACTAATGTCTAAAATACATAAAGAAGTTGTACAACTCAACAATAAAGCGACAGATAACCCAATTAAAAGATGGGAAAATTATTTGAATAGATATTTCTCCAAAGAAGATATATAAATGGCCATAAGCCCATAAAAAAATGCTCAACATCATTACTCATTAGGGAAATACAAATCAAGACCACTGTTAGATATGACTTCATACCCACTAGAATGGCTTTAATCAAAATAAGAAATAACGAATGCTGGTGATGATGTGAAGAAATTGGATCTTAATTCATTGCTGGTAAGAATGTAAAAATGTACAACTGATTTGGAAAACTGTTTGACAATTTCTCAAAAGGTTAAATATAAAATTACCTTATCACCCAGGAATCCCATTCCAATAGAACTGAATTTCAACAGAACTGAAAACATACATATATTTGCCTAAAAATTTGTACATGGATATTCATAGTAGCATTATTTACAATAGCCTGAAAGTGGAAACAACCAATGTCCATCAATTGACTCATGAATAAACAAACTATGGTATATCCATGCAATAAATATTAATTGACCATGTAAAGGAATGAAGTACAGTTGACCCTTGAACAACATGAGTTTGAACTGTGCAGGCCACTTATGCATGGGTTTCTTTTGCCTTTGCCACCCCTGTGACAGCAACCAACCCCTCCTCTTTCTCCTCCTTCTCAGCCTACGCAACGTGAAGATAACAATGATCCACTTCCACTTAATGAATAGTAAATATATTTTTTTAGAGATGAGGTCTCTCTATGTTGCCAAGGCTGGAGTGCAATGGCTATTCATAGACATGATTACAGGTTGCTGCAGCCTGGAAATCCTGGGCTCAAGTGATACTCCTGCCACAGGCTCCTGATTAGCTGGGGCTATAGGTGCACACCACTGTGCCTGGCTAAATTTAGTTAGGTTTTTTAAATTTTTAAGACAATTAAATTTTTTTTTTGAAATATTTTAAGCACACAATAGGAATAGGGCCTATATACAAATTCACCCACCCTAGCTTTGTCAGATCACAGCATTTGGCAGGTCCTGCTCCATCCTCCCCACCCTGCCGGATACTGGTGTCAAGTTTCAGTCTCAAGCCCTCGGTTCTTGGCACGCCCATGATCGAAGAACGACCAGACACGCCAAAGTTAGGCAAGCATGAAAATAAAGTTTATTCAAGAGAGAAAGACAGGATTATAGCACAAGAGCAAGATACAGGTTTGCATATGCCACGGATGACAACTGGACCCCTTGTCACAGCCGGAAAAGACAGACTCTGGTTACGGTCTGGGTCTTATTTTATGGTGTCCAGATAAGGACCTCCCCGTGGTTCAAACGTAACCATAGAACCACTTTGATTGGACAGTTGGGGAGCCATGTGACCTGAATCTTACTTTGCACGTGGGTTCTAGGTCACTTTCTGGACTTTATGGTACCCATGCGGCTTGGCCTGTGGGCTACAGAGTCCTCTGCATTCTTTTGCAGCTGGCGCGCCAAGTTCTGATTGGCAGATCTGTAGGGTTTTCCCTCCTCTCCCAGCTATGGAGAATCAGGGTTGGGCAGGACCAAGGTGGGGGCAACAGCATCCGCTTTCGTCCTTAGGAGACCCGGAATCCCTCACTATCTACCTAACACTGGCATTCTGAGATATCTTGTGATGCGAAAGTTTTAAAGTTACCTAATTCTCGCCCAAAATGTTCATGTGTTTTTCATGTTTTTCTGAGTAAGCAAATATATTTTTTCAGAATCACTAAATGTACCAGTGGGAAACCGTGGTCAAAACCTGGGTTTTGGGCCGGGCACGGTGGCTCACGCCTGTAATCCTAGCACTCTTGGAGGCCAAGGCGGGCGGATTGTTCTGAGCTCAGGAGTTCGAGACCAGCCTGAGCAAGAGCGAGACCCCGTCTCTACCAAAAAATAGAAAAAAATTAATTGGACAGCTAAAAATATATATAGAAAAAAAAATTAGCCGGGCATGGTGGCACATGCCTGTAGTCCCAGCTACTTGGGAGGCTGAGGCAGAAGGATTGCTTGAGCCCAGGAGTTTGAGGTTGCTGTGAGCTAGGCTGATACCACGGCACTCACCCCAGGCAAGCGAGTGAGACTCTGTCTCAAAAAAAAAAAAAAAAAAAAGCAAAGCTGGGTTTTCTAGGCTAACCCCTGAGTCCCCCCTGCTAGACCACGACACTCTCCTGAAAGTCCTTGTGATTGCGTGCCTAGAGGCGCACAGACATTTCTGTGCCTACAAAGCTGCACCAAATAGTGCTTTGGGATAGATTGAAATAATGGTATGACACCCAAAAGATGTTCCCATCCAACTTGTTCATGTTCTTCCCCCAAATCTTACAGCCCAGGTCTGCTCCGGAGCTGTTCAGAACATTCTAGTTCACAAAAGGCGGCACCCAGGGTCTGCCTCACGCTGACCTGGACCTCTTCACCGCATGATGACATGTCACTAACCTCTGGGATGGGGAGAGGCCTGAAGTGTAGAATCTGACTGTAGTTGGGGCCACATTGGGTCCCCCCAGCTCCCCCAAGGCTGGCCTGTATACCTCATCCAGAGTGAGGACCCCCGAATGCTGTGAGCACCAGACAGACATGTACGGCACAGAGGGCAGGACCCCTGGGGCTGGGAGAGCAGGTGTGGACGTGAGAATACTCCAGCGGAGCCTGGACTCCGGAGGACCCTGGATGCGTGGGGACCGCGGGATCTGCCAAGATAGCAATGTAGTGCTTCTTACGAAATCCCTCAAAAGAAAGGATGTAACCACTTTTTAAAAAACATTTCTATTACAGTCTCAGTGGAGACAATACATCTGCCAATTTTCTGGCATTTTACTTAAAAGCCAATGTTTCTTTAGCCTTAACCGAAGGATGAACTACGCTGCTGCAATGTGAACGATTATGCATCCTGACCTGTCACTGTCTTCGAAGCATTAGAAACATTTACTGCAAAACCACGTCCACATGCTGAAATTCAGAGCCCTCAACAATGCCTTTCACCTTAAATCTAGAACTGTCACAGCACCAGAGCACACGCGTGGGTATCCTGAGTGACAGTGTGTCTGGGAAAGGAGAGAGGAGAGGGTAGGGGGCCAGGGGCAGGGAAAGGGGGGGGGGAGCAGAAAAGGGGGAGGGGCCTGGTGCCAAAAACTCCAAAACAATATCGAGCACACATTTTTATTAATATACTAACAAATTATGGAATAATGAACATCTTTCATCGGCATACATACAAATCACCAAGAAATAACGAGATAGGAGCTTTGCTAATTCCCACTCAAACTCACGCAAGTCGCGATGCGCGAGCCCGGCTTGCCCAGGAGCTCCTTGTGTTGTGTGTGCTTCAGGGAAATTGGTTCTCCTGGGCGTGTGCTTTGGTGGCTGCTGACTCTGTGATGGAGATTCTTCTCTTGCCACCGCAATTTTCCAAGGCTAAGCCTGGGAGGACCTGCAAAGCTATCCCTAGATATAGGAATTATATTTCTCTATGAGCATTTTCTCAAAACTTGGCCTAAGACCCTAGAATCCTCTGGAATGAGAGGTGTGATACTGTGACATAATGGGAAATTTTTTATATTTGGTCTCTGCCCTTTGTAACTAGCACACAGCTCCTAAAACCCTGGGACTCTCCAGAGTGATCACTGTCTTTTGCATGCTAATGAGATCGCTGGTGGCTGGGGGCCCCTAAGTAGCTTGGGATGGGGGCTGGTCACAGGAAGGACAGGGGCGTGATTAAAAGGTTGGGACTTGGCCTCCCATCCCCCAGCTTCTAGGGAGGGGAGCGGGGCTGAAGATAGAGTTGATCGCCATGGCCAACGATGTAATCGATCATGCTGGTGGAATGGAGCCACTATAAAAATCCAAAAGAACAGGGTTTGGAGAGCTTCAGAGCTGCTGAACACATGGAGGTGCTAGGAGGATGGTGTGAGCTGAGAGAGGGCATCGGAGCCCCCCCACACCTCATCTCGTCCATCCCTTTATCTAGCTATTCATCTGTATCTTCGTAATATCCTTTACAATAACATGAGTAAGTGTTTCTCTGAGTTCTGTGAGCTGTCCTAACAGATTGATAGAACCAAAAAAAGGGTTGTGAGAGCCCTGATCTATAGCAGTTGGTCAGCAGTGTAGATGACAACCTACTACTTGTGACTGGCATCTGAATTGGGGGGAGTCTTGTGGGACTGAGCCCTCAACCAGTGGGATCTGACACTGTCTCCAGGTAGATAGTGCAGAGTCGGGCTGAGAGATAGGACACTCAGTTGGTGTCTGGTGGGGAAGAGAATTGCTTCGGGTATAGGGAAAAACACCCATGAATTTTGGTGACCAGAGGTGAAGTATTCTATGGTGAGTGGAGTGTGAGCATAGAGAAAAACAGGTTGGGTTTTCCTATATTTTTAAAAAGACAGATTTTTGGATCCAATTCCAGATTTACTGATCAGAAGCTCTGTGGTTGGAGCCCAGGAACACATATTTTTAACAAAATCCTTATGTGATTTCTGTGCCCAAAAATGTTTCTGAGACCACTTCTACATGGCTTCTCTGTATTTAGGGTGGCTGGTTTGGGTAGAGGATGGTGCTGGTGTAGACGCAGTGACTGAGCTGGGTTCCTGTGTGGATAATTGGGAGACCTGGTGATCTGTACTGAGTCACTTGTTCTTTTTAATATCAGTAGAGACAGAACGGCTCCAGCTTTCATTCTAGGTGATTCTAGAATTGCCCTTAACTTTCACGATAAGGCAAGTACAGCAAAAAAAAAAAAATAGTTTTTTTCTAGTCTAGGAAGACAAGTTTTTTTAAAGTGCTCAAAAAATTACAGAGAAGTTAACATTTTCATAGGGAAGACCAGTCAAGAGTTATGCAAATATTTTAGAGGAGCCCCAGTGCAGAAGGAAGAAAATCAGAACGATATAAAAGAAACCGTTCAGGTAAGCAGAGTTTATAACAGTGAAGAAATGAGATGGGTATTTATTATTTAGTTTCTGCTAGAAGCTAATTTTGTTTTTAACTGCTGTGCTAATCTGGATAAGATGTTGTTTATAAGTGGAAAATAGGAGTTCCGTGACATTCTTAGTTGGTGGTTCTCAAGTTTTAGATAAAAGTGCATAGAATTCTGGGAGGGAGATTATGAAAAGCCAAAACCCAAAGCCTAGATTCAATATATTAGGGCAGGGAAAGACCCAGGAAGCTGCATTTTCAACAAGCATCCCAGGTGATTCTTACCGTTCCATGAGCCATGTTTTGAGAAACAGTGCTCTGAATATTATGGCCACAGCCTGGCTCTTCCTCCATGTATCCGTCCTGTGTTTTAATGCTAGAATCACCTCTTGGTTCTTAAAACAGCCAGGCTTTTTTCAAAATCATAACCTCAGGTCAGGCATGGTGGCTCATGTTTGTAATCCCAGCACTTTGGGAGGCCAAGGCGGGAGGATCACTTAAGGCCAGGAGTGTGAGACCAGCCTGGGCAACATAGCAAGACCCTGTCTCTATAAAATGCTAAAAAGATTAGCTAGGCATGATGGCACGTGCCCATAGTCCCAGCTACTTGGGAGGCTGAGGCAGGAGGATCACTTGGGCTCAGGAGTTCAAGGCTGCAGTGATCTATGATCACTCCACTGCACTCCAGCCTGGAAGACAGAGCAAGTTCCTATCTTTTTTACAAGAAAAAATTATAACATTAAAATAAATAGAAAATATTTAAAATAAACCTGTCTAGCAGTTTCCTCACAGCCACAAAACCAAAGCTTCTCTTTCCTCTGTGTGAAGTTGTCTCTCCCCATTATTGCTCCCGTCAGCAGAGAAGAAACAAGTCAATCAGATTTCAATGGAGCACTTGAGCCAGATGTTTCTAGCTGTTCTTTGGGGGTTATACCAGAAATACACCTGAACTTTGCATCTGTGGAACCATTTAGTAGACCAATTTTACCTACGGCTCACCTCAATTTTCAGAAAGTCATTTTACCTTAAGAAAACCTAATCACTAACTGTAAAGTCTCTTATAAAATCAGCAAATGGCTGTAGAGTCTTTGCATCCTTAGTGGCATAAAACAGTGGAATATTGGGGACAGGAAAGTGAATTTCAGCATTTTATGACTTTTATTCATTCAGGAAGGATGAACAGCTTGAGTGAACCTGAAGACCTTTGTTTTCAACCTTTATAAAACATGCTTGAAACCAGGCACAAAGGGACACAGCAGATCCCACTGATGTCTCGGGGTGAGGATGCTGGCCTTCTAACCACACGAAATAGAGGGCCTGCTCATCAGGGGCAGGTGGGAAAATGGGGGCACCGTTTATAGCTTTGGAAAATATTTCAAGTAAAATGTGACCTTACTAACAAAATGTGATCACTCTCACTGTTTCACCAAGGTACTCTGGAAAACAGAATTAATTATTCCGGCCTGCTATGGTGCTCTCAGATCTGTTTGTAAGGAGATGGTCATCTGCATTGTTAGTGAGCAAATGCCAAACACTGAAAAATTCAACTTAGTGTTTCAGGCTTACTCAAGCCATCTTGTAGCTGTGATCAGCTTTTCCAGTAAGTCCACATAGTAGAGTTCATGGAGTATCGAAGCTTCACATACAGAGGCCCAAATAGAATCACTAAAAGTGTCCGCCTTCTTTATAAGCTACAACTTTAAAACGTGGAAATATTAAGCTGCCCAACATGTGGCAGTTTGACAGGGAATGAACAGCATAGCAATAGAATAATGTGTTTCAAGAAGCAGAGGCCAGTGGAAAGCATCCCCCTCCCGTAGAGCTCTACACAGTGCTATGTGCACGCCGTCTCCAACAGACCTAACATGGGCTTTCTAATTACCTTCAGGTAATCACAGATTTCAATTATTCTTCTCATAAACGCTTGTTCTTAATTGCTTTCCATGTTACTTCATTATCACCACTGTTTTAAAAATTCTGCCTCCCGTTGACTCTTCTACTTCTAAAATGTAAACCATTGTCTCTTTCTACCATTCAGGTAATACCAGTTGCAGTTGTCCAGTAACTATGCAAGAGCAAGGAGGTAATAAAAGCCCGCTGGGGGTGTGAAAATAAGTCACGTACATATCCAGTGCTTTTACCTGATCCCAGGTATGATGGGCTCGTTGGGATATAACACCATCATAAGTTGCATCATGAAGGGAAGTGGACAAGGTGCCTCCCTGGGAAGGACGGGTCGTTACTGTAGACGGGTGGTGAGGGGTGGTCCTCTGAGAAGGGCACCTGTCAGATGAGACCCAAAGGAGAAGGGAGCCAGTCATGTGGCAGTTCCAGGCGGAGGGCACGGACGTGAGGAGTGGTGATGCCAGGGTAGGGAGGGCAGAGAGCCGAGGTCAGCAGAAAGGTGTGGACGTGCGGGGAGCGGGTTTCACCCTACATGTTATGGTCAGCGGGGGAGCCCAGTGGGACGGTGGCCGTGGGGTGCAGGGAGACCCTGAAGGACTTCAGGGGAGAGGGGTGACAGGGACGCGGCAGGGTTGTGCTGGTGGAGCTGGAGGAGAGTGGGTGGGTTAGACAAGTAGAGGATCTGCACAGAGACCCTGTCTCAAAACAAACAAAAAATCCAACTGTTTCGTGGATTGGGGATCCAGTGCCACACAGGTGGCACTTAACATGTGCTAGTTCCTAGTCTGCCACGACCACGTCTCAGCCTAAGCTTTCCTATGACAATCTTCCATCATTTAATGAATTAAGATGGCAAGGCCAGAAATGTGTGACCCCAGTACTTTAATCTCAGCTAGGCATTTGGCTAATTCACAAATTTGGGGGTAATACACGGCTGTCGAGACATGATAAAATTGTTACTAAATTTGGTTGGACAAAGGCAGCCTGAGGAGAGGCTGGAGGAAGGCCCAAGCCTGGAGGGGCAGCGACCAGTCAGTAAGGGCACGGCCACAAGCCAGGAGCCCAGGGACGCGGCCACCAGCCCTGGGGGTCCTTCTCAGGCAGCCCCCGCTTCAGCTGTGTCACCGGCACAGCTCCTGGGAAGGGAGCAGCGGTGGCCTCCCAGAATGCCAGGCTCCCTGGGAAACTGCCAAGTTGTAGATCAAAGAGCTTCCCTGGGTGCCAGGCCCCCCCATACCTCCCTGTGACCTAGAGAAGGGGGGGTGTAGAGGGAATGAAAGTGACATGGGGGTGTTTCGGCAGTTCCGTCTTCACTGCTCTAATGCCTCCTTTGTCCTGCCATTCACTGACTTTACAGTGGAATCACTCCTTAATACTTGGTTGGAATTTCTAAAACCCAAAGATTTTCACCTGCATAGGAGCTGAAACCTTTCGGATCTTGTTAAGATTGCAATAAAATTAAGCTGCTTTTAAGTTGCTGGATGCTGTTCAGGGCTAAAGGGTCACAACGCATTTTCTCCCTGTGTCCTTGACTAAAGGAAAACAGACTTTCTAGATTCATCCCGGGTGTGTCCCTTTGAGGGGAGGGCGGGCCATGGGCTGATCCACACTTTGCTATGACTGAGGCCTTTGCGGAGCATGCAGGGGTGGGGCGAGGAGCGGGCTCCGGTCAGGAACTCAGGCTGGGACTGGGGCAACTCTGGACAGCCCTGCGCTTCTCTTCACTCCAGACCCCGGGCTGACATTGCCAGGTTTTCCTTGTGACCTCTGGGGACATCAGTGTGAGGCTCCAAGCCTTTCTGGGCATCCAGGAGATTTGAACCCACTGTGATCGTGGGAGGGAGCCCGTGACAGCAACCACAGCTGTTTCTCCATGTTTACTTTTTTGCCTTGATTGAAAACATAAAATGTTTTTAATTACTTTGGATCACAGGGAAATCAGCCTCAGTTCTCAGCCCAGACTGGAGACTCGAACCTGTTTCTCGAGCAGCAGACTTCACTTTATTCCTGCCCTGGGCTGCCTCTCTGTGTGACCTCGCTTCTCTCTGTCCCCTGCAGGTCTCGTCTGCACTCTGGCCTGCTTCAGCTGCCACCACCGCGGAGCCCACAGCTCCGACTCACCCTCTGGAATTGAGTTCTGCGTCTCCTCCTGCTGGCCCTCCTCACTGGGTGTCTCCAGGAGAACTCAGAAAGGCCACCCTCTTTCCTTACTCCCTCTCTGCCTCTGCACCATTTCTCACGTGACTGTGCCCAGCCCGGATCCTAACCCTCAAACTCATCCTTGCCACCTCCACGCTCCTCGTCCTCCCTTTCAGCCAGTCACTAGGCCCTACTGACTGAGACATTGAACTTGCCTGTGGAATCCATCCCTTCATTCATATTTTTACCATAGCACAGACCGAGGTCCTTGTCGTCAGGCCGGGACCATTGCCTTCGCTTTCCCACAAATGGCCCTGACTCCGGGGTCTTCCTCCTGGACTTGAGCTGCTACACAACAGGCAGATGCGTGGTCCCAGCCTGACACAGAGGACTCCCCTGTTCATAAAACTTTAAGGACTTCCCCTTGCCAGATAAAGTACAGGATACCAGTTAAAGATGGATTTCAGATAAACAACAAATATATCGTTTTAGCATGACTGTGTATCATGCAGTATTTAGGACATATTTACACTGCAAGTTATTTGTTGTTTATCTGAAATTCGGATTCGACTGGGCACCCTGCATTTTTACTTCCCACATCTGACAATGCTACCCCCCCCCTTCATAAGGAAAGTCAGACCCGCCTGGGCGGCCTTGGTGGCTGTCTGCCCTCTGACCTTCCCTCCAGCCTTCTCCGCTGTTCACAATCAAACCTGTCTCTCTGTACCTCGGCAATCACAGTCCTCCAGCCCAGAGTTTCCTTGGCCTCCTCTTCACTTAAATCTGACCCTCCTTTAAGGTCCTGTCTTAGAGGAAAGCTTCACTGGCTTCTTTGAGTTCTAAAGGGCCTGTGATGTTTGTTTAGTATACGGGCTCAGACCTGGTTAAGACGCTTTGCAGTATTAGCAGTGCCCCGCGGCTGGGGAATGCTGAAGGGGCGGGAAGTGCAGGCTGTCCCCGCTGGAACTCTGGTAGGGCAGGGAGGCTAGCATTTCGAAGGAGGACTGGCTGGAGCCATCCCTGTATCCACCAAGCACAGAAGGAACCCCTCCCCACAAAGGGGGCCGGTCCACACGAAAGTGAATAAAAAGGCAGGTAAAGACAAATCAATCTTCATGATGGGCACATGACTGCACCTTCCCTCTGGGATGTAGGGTCCCTCAGCATCCTTCTTTGGGCCGAGCCGCCCCCAGTCGCTGCAGCCATCCCCAGACGGCAGGGTTTCTAGCCTCGCACTGCCCCTCAGGACGTTCTCAGTTGGGCAATGTTGCTCATTGAACACAGGCACGGAGCTGGGCCCCGCACGCCACGTCATGCTCTCCACTGCCCAGGCCACTGACAAGAACCGAGGCCCGGCCCCAACCCATGGGTCAGAGAGCACACGTGGGCCGAGTTGGCTGTTATCACCCCTAGCGGTGTATGATTAGTCTGTGATGCAACAAAATCCATCCCCAAATCTTTTCCTTATAAATTGCTGTCAAGCTAGGTTTCCTCTGATGTATACTTGAATTTTTTTGTTTTCATTTTTTATTTTCCAAATAAAAATAATATATATTAAATTTTCTCATTATATGTTGACGCATTGATGGAAAATACAGAAAATTGCAAGAGAGGAAGTGAGAAAAATTTTACTTCTCACTGTTCAGAGATAACGACTGTTGGAAACTATATTAATAGTTAACAATAGTCTATTTAAAAATTTTTTTTATTTTTTATTTTATTTCAGAATATTATGGTATGGTATGGTACAGTACATGTATATGTATACCACGGAGTACTACTCAGCCATAAAAATGGTGAACTAATTGATACCTCTTGTATTATCCTAAATGGAACTGGAGCCCATTCTTCTAAGTATCACAAGAATGGAAAAACCAACACCACATGTGCTCACCGCTAAATTTATACTTGAGTTTTTGAAAGGGAAATAAGTGCTTTTAGATGTCACTGCATGGATTTTAGGACAGCATTCAAAGCCATTTCAAACTTGGCTCTGACAACTATTAAATGTGAGACGCGTGTGCTCTGGGATTCCACAGGGGACCCGCAGATTGGCACTGAGCAGTCGTCACGGATTCATCTCCAGCTAAAGAACTATGTAGTAGATTTCTTCCTTTAAGAAAAACAAGACAGCAAAGTTTCCCTGACATTTTGAAGGGAAAACCAGGCAATGCTCAGAGGGCTGGGACGCGAGTCAGGGTGCAGCAAGTGCTTGGTGCGCTGGGACCACGTTCAGAAACCCACGAAAGGCTTCAGAGTCCGTCCCTGGGCGTCTACCATCTTAAGGGAGCATTGGAAGCAGCTCTCAATCTTGCGTGGGCCCAGCTCCTCCTCCCTGCCTTGCTTCTCAAAAGCAGCAGAAAGAACTGCACAAAGGAGACCCTTTTCCCCACCGCGCAAACGCCTCCTTGGATCGTACCTGGGGCGCCAGTGGGCCCCACTCGCCTCCTTCCGCCCACGTCTCACCAATGCACTGAAATCGTGCAGCTCCTTTCTTCCCCCATCCAGCACGTTGCTAAGTTACGAAAGATAATTAGGAACAGGTTTGGGGGCTCATTACAATTCCAGTCACGGGGCACACTCTCTCTCTCTCTTTCTCTCTCCCCTTCTCTTTCCGAGGAGCAGGAGGAAAATATTTGTTAAACTATAATCGAGAGAAACCTTCTGTTTTCAGCATAGGCAAGAGAGGCGCTGGGCGTGGGGCGGTGGCTCTCGCAAACCGCACGAGTGAAATTTGTGCACACTGCGCACCGCAGAAACGCCTCACTGGCCTCCTGCCTTGCTTTAAGGAAATGTCAGAAAAGCACCTGCTCCTCTGACTGGGATTGTTCGCCCAGTGACAAGGGGAGGAGCGGCCAGAAAATGAGCAGTGAAAGCTTTATCACTCTTAAGGAGCAAAGGGAGTCACCGCCGGCTCCCGTTGGCTGAACGTGGTGTTTCACAGCTGCCAGCGCAGTCTTTCTGTCTGCGAAGCGACTCCCTTTGATTTTCCAAGCAACCCTGGCAGGACAGATTAGAAGAAAGCCAAGTTTTAATCCACCGTGATTAATGTTACAAAATGAGCTCCCCTGACACCTGTAATATTATTCTCTGAGTAGACGATGGAGGAGGACAGGCTTGGAAATTTCGAGAAACCTAACAATACCTCCAGCCACCTGCAGCTCCACAGAGTTAACTATTCTCCCTCCAAGGTCGGCCTGAGCCCCACCTCAAGTTCCTGGTGACTCTGGTCTAACCTCAAGCCCCTGTGGCCCAGGCCTGGCCCCCCCTCCTTGGACTCTGTTGTGACTTGGGGAGCCCAGTTTTCTCTCTGGCGGGTAGAGCTGAGACTGACCCCCGGGTGTGGCAGGCTGTTGGTACCTGTACTCGTCAGCTGGTATCGCCACTGGCTGCATTTGCCACAGGGCGTGTTTCTGTTCCATCACCCTGCAGATCTCCGCTTGCTGCCACAGAGCTTACTCCGCGTCCCCAGATTGTTTACTGGTGCCTTTCGCATTGGCTTGTACGCCCTCAAGGCTGCAGAGAATGTCTCATACACAAAGGTTTTTATAAAGCAAATGAATTTTCACGCTCGAGTGGAAGCTATTATATAATTCCTAGTCCACCTTAGAAAGCTTGGGCTAGTAAACATTTATAGTCTGAAGCCCTGAGAAAAAATTACAGCAAAACACTATTCTCATTTAAAAAATTACGAAATAAAGAAGTCTCTAGAGAAGATAGCCCTTCCATGCTGAGACTACTTAGAAGTTTTTGGTTTTGGGTTGTTGTATATATGTAGGAATCACGCAAAGATCGCATTTTGCTTTCATTGTAGTTGAGCATAAAAATTTCCATGGCTCCCTGAGCACCCCGCTGTGGCGGACAAAACTCCCCAAAGGGCTACTCAATCATCTCAAGATGAGTTCTCCACACCAGGGTTACCCCTCCCTCCACACACATGACAGCTGGGCATGGTGTTTTAACAGAGTGAATCCGGTGCATTTGCTAACACATGCCCTTCAAATCACACTGCGCTCAGCACCAGGGACAGACGTCAGGTCAAATCCCGCCTCCGCCCCAGGATGGCCCTTTGTGCATCTCCGCCTTCTCACCTGCTGAAGAGATGTTGCTATGAGCCTTGCAAAGATGTAAGTATTTTGGATCCTGCACACAGAGCAACCAGCATGGACCTTGGCAGACAGGTGTTCCATAAGTGACAATGGAGACTGTCATTGTCACTATTACAGATTCCAATCTGATAGATATGAGGAGAGGAAAGGGCTGCTGATGTGAGCGTGTGGCAGCACTCAGTGCAACAGGTGCACACACGACCCATCAATCCCGCTCCCGGGAAGAGACGCCCAGAGGACCCCAGCATCAGGGAGCAAGGCCCGTGATTTGCTAGAGCACTGTTGTTGGGCGTGGAAAGTGGACAGCAACCTGGGGGTTCAACCTAGGGGAAGGGACCAGGAAAACGGTGGCCGTGTCTGATAGTAGACCGTGATGCAGACAGACAAATGAGCTGCAGGTACTGCCAGCAACAGCCAGTGGTCTTTAAAACATAGCTTGATTTTTTTTTTAAAGTGAAAAACAGAATGAGATCTATAGTATCATGCAATTGGTGTGAATTTAAAATATTTACAGACATACAACGACATTATAATTTCACAGATGCACACATATCCAAGGACGTGAGCCAAAGGAGCTAGAGTGAGTTCTTAGGGTGGGGGGCAGGGGTTGGAGGGAGGGGGAATAAAAAAGTGAAAGAAAGAGAATAAATTAAAACAAAACAAGAGAAGAGCCTTGTATAGACTATTGGTGAATTTTGTATAATTAACTCGACCCTTCACTTTATGCCCAAAAAGAAAAAAAAGGAATGATCTATTGTGTGATGTGGAAAAATTTACTTGAAACGGGTCAAATCACTGTGTTCCTCAATCCAACGGCAAGGACAAAATGGAGCTCTCCGAGGGCGATGACTCATCGTTACCAAGCACATAACAGGTGGGAAGTAAATGCTTGAATGAATGAATAAAGCAAAACATGTTTCTATTCAAGCAGGACTTCCCTCCTTTGCCTGCTGGAGGCTGCCGGCAGCCTGAGAATGAAAGAAGGAAGCAGGGAGAACTCGCTGGGAGGCGAGCAGGCTCTAGCAGGTGACGGGGGAAGGAGAGGAGCTGGAGCTGGTTTTCTGACCCTCCTGAAGGTTGGTTCTCTCTTTGGAGGGAGGTAAGACTCAAACAAATAACAAGGTGCGAAATGGACAAGTGCTTCGAACTTCCCGAACTCCTCAGGACGCAGAAGATGAGTCTGGCTCTGCCCGGTCACTCACAGGGTGAGGTGCACCGTATGTCATGCGATATAATTAATGCTCCATGACATCAAGGTCACAGGCCAAATCCCAGACCTAATTGCAAACTTAAGGGGAAATTACCTTCTTAAATGACATATGGCACGTCAAAGCTAATGGATTCCAGGGTCCGGCCCGACGGGGCTCACATTCCCGGCGACAATCGTGTGCACCAGGATCCCGACTTTCTCCCCTGCCCACTCTGTGCTTGTGCGGTGAGAACGTGCCTTTTGAGCGTTTTGTTCACTTTGAAGCAAGGAGGCATGCGATGGTGGCAAGCGATTGGCTCAAGCAGCATGTTGAATCTTTCGTTTTAATTTCTCGTACGTCATTGGTACCTGCTTAATCTCTTTACAGACCGTTCATTCCATAGCAGGGGACGTTCCAGTTTTCTGTGATGTCCTGAGTCCTTTGTTTACAGCTAGAAACTTGCAGGAGTATGTCCAGGAATCTTATTCCGGCACCTCTATTCTGACACGTGGCCAGTTGAAGGAGGCAGACCGTTGCACGGCCAGATGGAAAGTGGTCACGAGGGCCTGGGACTTAGCTGCGTCTGTTTTAGATAAGGAACCCAAGAAGCATTTTTGAACCCAAGAGCAATTCGAGTTTTTCAGAATTCTCAATTCAATTTCTTGCTTCTCCCTCAGTCGGGTGGTAGTATCTTGAAATGAAATTCCTTCTCATTTCTGTTGTCATTTCGAGTTTGAGACATTGGAGTTTAAAACCACCAATCCATCTCAAAGCAAGAAAAACCGTTAGACTTTGCCTGGGAAGTCTCAGCATCTTCACAGAGATGCTGGTTGGGGACACAGGTTGACTTTGTGACTTATTGAGAACAGTGTGTGGATAGCTCCAAGAAGCACCACACTCAGGGGAGAGTCAGAAGTAGGGCCTGGGGGTGGGAGGGCGGGGTGGGGATGGAGGGATGCAGACGAAAAGGCGCAAGGCGGCGGTTACATAGGATGAGCGAGCGTAGAGGCCTAACGTACAACAGGACTGTGGTTAACAATGTAGCATTGGACACTGGTAACCTGCCAAGAGAGTAGACTTTAGGAACACTCACCACCAACAAAAGAAAGAAGGAACGGAAGGGAGGGAGGGAGGGAGAGAGGAAGGAAGGAAGGAAGGAAAGAAGGAAGAAAAGTAACTACATGAGATGATGGGTATATTAATTTGCTGGACTACAGTAATCACTATGTTTCTGTATATCAAGATAACGATATCAAAACGTCATGTTG
>CAUYSK010122336.1:0-10948 GCA_963575035.1 Avahi laniger
AAAAATATATAGAAAAAATTAGCCGGGCATGGTGGCGCATGCCTGTAGTCCCAGCTACTCGGGAGGCTGAGGCAGGAGGATCCCTTGAGCCCAGGAGTTTGAGGTTGCTGTGAGCTAGGCTGACGCCACGGCACTCTAGCCAGGGCAACAAAGTGAGACTCTGTCTCAAAAAAAAAAAAAAAAAAGAACTGAAAGTAGATGTACAATTTGATCCAGCAATCCCACTATTGGGTTTCCCAAAGGAAAAGAGGACTTGTCTCAAAAAGACACCTGCACGCAAATGTTTATTACAGTACAATTCACAATTGCAAAGATGTGGAATCAACCCAACTGCCCATCTATTCATCAATGGAGTAATAAAACATGATATATGTATGCCGTGGAGTACTACTCAGCCATAAAAAAGACGAATCAATATCTTTTGCAACAATTTGGATGGAACTGGGAATCATTCTCCCAAGGGAAGTATCTGGAGAATGGAAAAACAAACACCACATGTTCTCACTATTAAATTTGAATTTACTAATGATCACACATGTGCACAGAGGGAAGTAAAACTTAGTGGAAATCACCCGGGGGAGGGTGGGAGAGAGGAGGTGAAAAAACCTACCTAATGGGTACTCTGAACACTATTTGAGTGATGGGCACACCTATAGCCGGGACTCAAGCATTACAAAAGTGATCCATGTGGTCTAAAACGTTTATACCCCCCTAATATTTTGAAAGAAAAAAAGATGAAAAAGTTATGAAGATCCAATGTACAACAATGTGCATGTTGTTAGCACTCCTGTATGCTTAAAATTTGTTAAGAGAGTAGATTACATGTTATGTGATTTTTACTACAAAAAAAAATACTCCTAAAAAGATGAGAGATGAGAATCATTGGTTTTATATATTTTTTAAAAATACAGAAGTTAGAAAATAAAATACAGGACATTTCTCAGAAAGTAGAACAAAATGGAAAAAAGAGAAAGAGTAAAAAATTAGAGAATCTGTTAGATAAGTCTAATATCCAGCTAATTGGAATTCCAGAAAGAGAAAATGATGAAAGAAAGGAAGACATCATCAGAGAAATAAAAAAAAATTTCCAGAACTAACTGACATATTTTTCCAAATTGAAAATACATCCCAGGGTTGAACATCCCTAATCCAAAACTCTGAAGTCCAAAATCCTCCAAAATCTAAAACTTTTTGAGCACTGACATGATGCTCAAAAGAAATGTTCATTAAAGTATTTTGGATTTCAAAGGATGGATTCCATTTAACAAGAGAGTTTACCAAGAAAGAGAAACATAAGGGATACATAAACAGCAAATTTCAGAAGGAGGTGACAGAATTTCCTGCAGATAAGAGTGAGGCCCAAGATTAGTTCTGGGTACCAGCCAGGGTAACCAGTCCAGCCAGACACAGCATGCTCTGGGAAAGGCATTAAAGCAAGTTGGAACTGATAAAATTTCTGATGCATCTGAGCATGTTAACAGGAGATTGATGACTGGCAGAGAGTTTGGAGTATAATAAATCCATATTTGTATCTAAGTAAAATAATCGACATAAATTGATATTATCCGTAAGCTTTGACAAAAACAAATGAAAATTTTCCTACTGCAATTCTAAGTAAATGTTCAAAATAAAACCTAACTCAACCCAAATATACTGTATGTTCTTTTTATTCAAATGTATAGCATTGGTTTATCAGAAGTAAACACTGAAATTATCAACTTCTTCTAGAAATCACGTGAAATGTGCAACTGAGACAAAGACTATGAAAAGAGTAAACGGGTGTAGTCCCCAGGGTTTTTCTCAGCAATAAAACTGATAAAAATGTAGAGAATGCACTTCAGAGTAAATTGATATTTCCCAGACTGCTTTTTACTAAGTTCACATATTCTAAGATAGGTAGATAGGCATGCGGGACAAAAAGAAATTAAAATGAATGGACAGACAAAGCAGGGAGTCTCCCCTTGTTTGCTACATGTAGGAAATAAATATTAATGTCATTAGTATTTCTTACCATCCTTGCTTTGCTCTCCTCCCCCAAGGTCCCCGGTAAGGAGCGATGCTTCTTTGACAAAGGTGGAGGATGAAAGAGGTGAGGAAGTTAAAGAAAGACTGCCGCTACTCCTGCTGAACCACTCCGCAAGATATTTCAGACAGTGCCAATCCAGGGCAAAATTGCTCATTTATAATGTTCCATTTTCCCTTAACAGAAATATGTATCAAAAAGGGAAAGATCTGGCATTTTGACTAAGGCAGCCTTCACTCACACTCAAGAGTTTGAATTGCCCCTCTTTGGGTACCCCAGGGATTTTAATAGATGATGCAGTGTTCTATAGTAAGAATCAGAATGAATGAGGGGCACCTCTGTTTTTTTTTTCTTTTTTTTAACTAAAGGAAAAGTGGCTGTGGTGAAAGAAGAAATGGAGGAGAGAAACAGGGGGACGGCTCACCTGCCCCTGCAGACACGTTCTTGAGGTAGATCATTTGTAAGGAAAATCCATGTGGACATTGTAGATCTAGAAATTGACTGTATTAAACCAATCGGTGCACATGGTATACCTTCATCACATCCAGTGATACATGTGCCTCAGTTTGAAGCCTTATGGTTTGGGGAAAGTTCTTGATTCTAAAAAGAAAAAAAAAGCACGTTTTCAGGGCTTTCAGTGCAGAAAGCAAGGGGAGAGCAAAAGGAGATGAAGCTGAGAGTAGACAGTGCAAGAGCCATCTCTGTGCTCATGGGCCATGCTAAGAATGTTGATCTTTATCCTAAATCAGTGAGAATCCTTAGAAGTAAATAATGGTAGAACAAGGTCACATTGACATTTTAAAACACTATAGAAAATGGATTTAATTAGGAAGTATAGGTACAGGGAGAATAATTAAGACACGTTTCCATTATCTGAGAGAGTCCAGGTAAAAGTAGTAGAGGTGATAATGGAGAGAAGCAGGCAGAATAATGAATGTTTAGAAAATAAAATCAATAGAAATGAATGAATTATTGGCTATTGGGAAGATAAAGGTAAAAGTGTCCAAAAATGACTTCTAGGTTTCTAGTTTGCAGATCTAGAAAATTTTTCATTATTTTCTAGGTTCTTTTTTTTCCTGAAGAATATGTAATTGATATAATGGGAAATAAATAATGCACTTTTTAAAAGAGGGGACAAAAATCTTCAAAAGTAGAAAATTTGGGGGTTTTGCTTGAGAGTATGTGGAATTTAATATTATGTTTATGATATGGTCATGGATGAGATAATAAAAAGATTTTTTAAAAAGAAGACAGATACTTGATAACCTGCACAATGTACTATAAAAAGCCAGGTGTTGCATCCTAAGCATTTTGACTTTGAAATAGAACTTTGGCCATCTCTCAATGGCACCAATGCCATTATCCTTCCATTGAATACTCAAAGAGAAACCATTTCTCCAGTGAAAAAAACAGCATTGTCCTTCCATTGAATACTCAAAGAGAAACCATTTCTCCAGTGAAAAAACAGCATGCCTCCTAGCCTAAGAATGAATGTGAATGCCACAGAGAAAGTAACTAAATTCAACGTCAATGTTATTTTTTGACCTATGAATCTTCCACCATATAAAAACTAAAAATATTGCATTATCAAATTCTCTACTTTCTTTCATAGTTCATCTGATCAAAAGAATCAAATACTGCATTGCAGAAAACACCATCTATTCTCCTGTGGTTATTTTACAAATAAATTTCTTTTTCTCCACTTTTATATAACACATAAAATTTTCATATAGTTGAAATGAGCTGTGCAGAGGAAAAGGTAAATGCCAGCAGGCATCTAAATATTGTAGCATCTGTTATATTTTACACTCTGTAATCACAAATCTTATAAAGCCTCAGTGCATTTCAGGCTGCATTCTTCACAAATTATTGAAGACTGATAGCTGTAGTAATTGGCATTATACTTACGTTTTTATTATATTGAATTATACAAACTTTCTTCTACCTTTTTTCTTTGTGGTCATGTCTTTTTTTTCCTAGATAACAATTAATTTTCAATGTTTGCTTTATATTTTCTTATAAATGTCTCAAATTTATATGATGGAAAATTAGCATTTTTCAATTAAGTATCCCAAACTTGGAGGTTGTGTTTATGTGCATGCATGCATGTGCCAGTCTATGTGTGCAAATATTTTCACATGTGCATGCATGCGTCCATATGTATATCATTGCTAATTATTGAAAGCCTTTTGTAGATCGTTTAGGAAAAAAAATGAATCTTTCTTTTAAATTTTAAACCTCTAAATGAACAGTCGTCTTTTTCTTTCTTCTTAACCACTTATCAGATTCTGTCTCACTGCCTATTTTTAAGGCTATCAGTTATTAAACACCTACCATGCCTTTGGTACTACATTAAGTATTGTTATGGAAATAAACCCTTGTAAAACCTCATTTAATTCACAAAAGAACCATATCTGGTAGGTAAAATTATCTCCATTTTATAGATAAGAAAACTCAGAGAGAGCCAATAACTTTACCCAATGCTATTGAGTAAGATCTGTAACATTAGTCTACCTCAGGGCCACTATTTCTTGTTAACCATGTTGTGCAATGCACAACTCGAGGGAATGCCATTCACAGAGTCTATTATATGCACTGCAGCCCTTGGGGCTATCCACGGGTATACCCCTGTGTCTGTCTTAAAAGTCTAATCTCTTTTTATTGCTTATATTGCTACCTCACTAACTCATTTATATTGAAGTAACAGGAGTAAACAGGAGTTAGGAAAGAAAATCATGAGAGTTGTGTTTTGCATTACACTTCTTGAAAGTACCACTAATATTTTTCCATAATTATTTTACATAATTGATTCCTTAAAGCAACAACTGTCTCACATTTCCAGTTTTACAGAAAAAAGTATTTTATGATCGTGTGTAAATAACCAAAGTACAAGCCAAACTAACATAATGGGCTACTTTCATATACTATGTACTGTGAATTCTTTATCATCACTGCATAAACAAACTAGGGAACCTTAAATGATCTTTTGATACTCAGAATTAGTCATGTATTGACGTGCATGTTGGCACTCACTGAGAAGGAAGTATGTCTCCTAAGCATTTTAATCTACTTAAAATTTCTAAGTTTATTCAAAATTACACATCTCTAATTGATTATACTGTACATAGAATGTACTTCCAAATAAGAGACATATTAAAACAATGAACATCTGCAGAGACATGGTTAAGTGAGCAAAGGCAATTCAAAGGCATTTTCTGTCCTAATTCCTAGCAAGTTGACAAACAATGCCCCAAAACTCTCTATCAGATCCAGAATGAACTAATAAGCTAATCAGAGCATAACAAGCCTTTGCTAAGTGACTTCATAAGAGAACCGTAAGTACATTTAAGCAGCACTCATGGGTATTTCTTGCTAAACATGCAAACTCATTCTGAGAAATATTGTTAAATATTGGTAAATCCATGGGGTAGACTATTCTCACTAGTGATTAGGGCTCTAGGGTACAGAGGGAAATGAACAGATACACAGTTTTCCCCTGTGAACTCGCAGAAAATAAAGTCCTTGATAAGTGTCTACTCAGAACTTCTAGTGTTCAAGCTGCACCATTGTGGGTCCCATTTACCCAGTTATCAGTGATAACTCTTCAGGAGCTTACGATTATGAACAATTTGATCATAGTTTTGTTAGGCTGTTAGAAGTCCTCTTCGGGGAAAATCCTCTCCTTCAGTTCAAGACTTTGTAGAATACCAAGTTTACGAGGCAAATCTAGAAAACTGTAGAAATACCACAATTTCCTAACCAAAGTCATTATCTCATGCCTAAGGGAGCTTGTAAATCATAAGGCTGGCAGGATTAATGGCAATTGGTAAACATAAAATTATTCTCATGAATAAATATCAATAATTAAGAAATATAGTAAGTGTTTTCAGAATGCCTCAGTTATGACTGCACAAGTGTCTATGGGATTACTTTGATCTTGTTTAATATAAGTGCACTTTATTTCTCTTATGGGAACTATTAGCTATATTAGTATAATTTCCAAATATGAGAAAACCTTCTAGATCAAATAAACAATAACAGATATGGTCTATCTCCATGTAGACAAAAGCAGAATCACAGTAGAACAAACTCTCAATAAATTGTGGCTCTCTGTTCTCTAAAAAAAAAGAAAATCTTCAAAACAATTTAGAAAAATCTCTTCCCCCTTTTCTTTTTTTTTCTTCTTTCTTAACTTTTAAGTTACAAACCAAGAAGTAAAAGTGTTTCGATTCCCCTACAACCACATGGAACTCAATTTCATGGCTTTATTATATTTTTATGATTCAAAATTCAGAATGGTAAAAAGACATTTTTGCTGTTAATAAATTAAGAAATATTATAGTTTTCAAATTTTTCCCTGATATTTATTCTTCTTTATTTGAGGGAAGAAGAAAAAGGATAGATTATATCATGTGAGCATATAAAAAACTCAAACCTCTCCCCAAATATGAAAATTTTCTTGAAAAGATAGAAAAATCTCTGAGAAGAATATTTAGGCAATCATAGTCAGAGCTGTGTCCACTTTCTCCCATTGGTATCTGTTCAATGTATCTTTTTAAATTCTCTAAAATGATTCTAATTTTATTACTTTTCAATGTTCTACTTTTGAATCATCAGAGTCTTTTCATCTACACTTTTTTATGAGTGCAAATATTTAGAAAGTAAACTAATTTCAAGCCTATGGATATCAGTTTTCATTCTGAAAATCACCCAAAGCATGTCCAAGTTAATTCATTTTCCTATTCCTGACACAGGGTGCCTAACTGTATGAGGAAACCTGGCTGGTGGCCAATGTACAGAGTATATGCTGTGAACGGCCAACACCGCCCTTGTGCTCTGCCTCTTTCCACAGGACGGAAGAATCTAAAACATAACCCATCCCAGAGACAAACACATTTACAGGAGAAAGGACATACCTCACTAGTGATAAAACTCATGTCCAAAACCTGCAACTTTGTTCCATCTGGTAAAACAACCTTACATTTTTCTATGCAGGCCAGAGGTCACTTTGCTGTAAACTCAGGAAGAATATTTCTTATAAATGTGATAAACCCTTCTCTTCAATATTTCCTCTTCTCCCCTCTCTCTAGTCTGAAAAGACACATACAGCGGCTTTCTTAACCTATAAATATATGCAAATGAATATATGCATATGGTTTGCAGGGACAACTAGAGACTTTGTGCCTGAAATTTAGACAAATCCAGCATGTCCCAAACTAGTATTTTAAAAAAATAACTCATCATATTCCCATCATCACATGAACTGTCCATCCTGAAGAACCTGTCTCTGGTGGTAGTGTTGCCATTTTGTCAACCAGCCAATGAGCAATGTGGGTGGCAGGGAGCATATTTACTGTGTTCACCACGGTAGTCCTGGCTCTTAGCGCAGAGCCTATTGCTTAACACGCAGACGGTCTCAACAAAGTATTGAATGGCAGACCAATTTTCCCAGTCACTCAGACTTAAAACTGTAGAAACGTGCAATTCATGGTTAGGTAGCAAACCTACTGACCTTGCTGTCAAAAGGCCTGGTTTCAATCTCAGAGTCTATCACTATGTAGATGGGTGACCTCGCTTACCCCAGTGAGGCTGCAAATTGGAGAACTGGAAGTGGGGAAGTGGTCAAACAACTAATTTATTAGGAGAGCTAATTCTTTAAAAAGTTGACTCTAAGATTTATTCTCTTCTTACATGCCCCTTATTTAGGCATTAAGTCAATATAGTTCATCTTCAAGATGTTATATGTGTATCTTTTCTTCCCTGTTCCCACTGCCGCCCCCCTGAGAGCTTCATTCACCACCTCGGGTCTGAATGAATAAACTGCAGCGCATGCTCCTAACTTCAGTTTCTCGGCTTGCTTCGCCTTTCTCCACAGCACAACAGAACAATCTTCCTTAAGCCTTAGGCATAATGGTTTTACAACTCTGGTGTGCACAAGAACCTAGGGGGCTTGTTACAGAAACCCATTCCTAAGACACACCTCGACCTCCTCTGATGAGGCAAGCCCAAGATCCCCGTTCTGCCGCAGGTGGTCTGCAGACAACATACTGAGAAGCATCTTAGTTACTGCAGTGAATAGTAACTAAGCTTAAGCAGCATCCTCAAAAATATGAATATTTATCATTGAATTATGTATTGTTTATCTACATATATGTATATATACATATGGAGATGTAAATATAGTTATGTGCTGCATAATAACGTTTCGGTGGACAACAGACAGCATATATGACAGTATCTCCTAAGATGATAATGGAGCTGAAAACTTCTTATCACTTAGAGATGTCATAGTTGTCCTGATGTCTTAGCACAGCACATTATTCACATGTTTGTGGTGATGCTGGAGTAAGCAAATCTGCTGAGCTGCTGCTGGTCATTTAAAACTGTGGCCCCCAGCCCTTGAACCTGGGACCAGTACCGGTCTGTGGCCTGTTACGAACCAGGCTGCAGAGCAGGAGATGAGCAGCAGAAGAGCAAGCAAAGCTTCGTCTGTATTTATAGCTGCTCACCATCGCTCACATCACCACCTGAGGTCCACCCTGTCAGGTCAGCCATGGCATTAGATTCTCATAAGAGCACAGACCCTACTGTAAACTGCGCATGTGAGGGATCTACGCTGTGGACTTCTTATGAGAATCTAAAATGCCTGATGATCTGAGGTGGAGCTGCAGCAGTGATGCTAGCGCTGGGGAGTGGCTGCAAATACAGATTATCGTTAGCAGAGAGATTTGACTGCACAGAGACCATAATAAATTAATTGCTTGCAGATTCCTATCAAAACCCTATCAGTGAGTGGCAAGTGACATGTAATAATAACAGAAATAAAGTGCACAATAAATGTAATATACTTGAATGATCCTGAAACCATCCTCCTCACCATCCTGTTCCTTGGAAAAATTGTCTTCATGAAACTGGTCCCTGGTGCCAAAAGGGTTGGGGACCACTGATGTAAAAGTATAGCATGTGCAGTTATGTGCAGCACATAATACTGCACTTGATGAAGATAATAAACAATGATGTTACTGTTTGTTTTACTATTTAATATCTTGTATATTATTTTAGAATGCATTCCTTTTACTTACTAAAAAAAGTTAACTGTAAAACAGCTGCACACAGGTCCTTCGGGAGGTATTCCAGAAGAAGGTGGTGTTATCACAGGAGATGACAGCTCCAGGTGTGTTATTGCCCTAAAGACCTTCCAGTGGGACAAGATGTGGAGATGGAAGACAGTGGTATTGATGATCCAATGATCCTGACCCTGTATAGGCCTATGCTAATGTGTGTGTTTGTGTCTTAGTTTTTAACAAAAATATTCAAAAAGTAAAAAAGAAAAAATAAATCTTAAAAATTAAAAAACCTTGTAGAATAAGAATATAAAGAAAAAAATGTATAGCTGTACACTTAATCTAAGTGTTATTACAAAAGAGTCAAAAAGTTTCAAAAATTAAAATATTTATAAAGGAAAAATCATAGTAAGCTAAGGTTAATTTATTATTGAAGAAAAAAACTATATAAATTTAGTGTAGCCCAAGTGTACAGTGTTTACAAAGTCTACAGTACTGTACAGTAACGTCCTAGGCCTTTACACTCACCAATCATTCACTGACTCACCCAGAGCAACTTCCAGTCCTGTGAGCTCCATTCATGGTATGTGCCCTACACAGGAGTACCATTTTTTTTATCTTTTATATTCTATTTTTACTGTATTTTTTCTATGTTTAGATATGTTCAGACACACAAATACTTACCATTGTGCTACAATTGCCTACACTATTCAGTACAGTAGCAGACGGTACAGGTTTATAGCCCGGGAGTAATAGGCTATACCATAGAGCCTAGATGTGTAGCAGGCTATGCCATCTAGGTTTCTGTAAGCACACTCTATGATTGTCACACAATGACAAAATCGCCTAATGGGACATTTCTCAGAACGTATGTCCCAGTTTTTAAGCAGCACATGGTTATAAATCTGTATGCATATATATGTGTCTGTACATACATATATATTTTTTATTTAATTATTTTATTTTCTCCTTGAATCCTAGCTGATCACATTGTGTCCTCTTTGGTGCACTACCAGCACAGATTCGGTACTCACACCAATAATCTGAAAATTCTCTCAAAAGCTTGCCTCCAAGTCACAACAGAGAGGAGAATGTTTCTAAACTGACTATTATGCATGGAGAACTCACCACTACTGCTTCCCTATGGTCCCATGGAATACTGCTCATACCTTTGTCAATTTATGGTAAGGTAATGTTTGTAAATTGTAATCTTTTTTTAAAAACATTCTTGTATTTCTCTGTTTTCCCCACTCATTTTCTCCCTAGCCAAGGAAATGTTCAGCTTTATGTTCACAGCAGCAGCAGAGAGGTATGATGGGGATAAAAAACAGAAATAGTTGTATGTACTTTTCTTTTAGAAATTCCTGGGCAGGAGAATTTTGTGCACAAAAAGTTGTCTTGGCCAATGAGGGAGAATAGCATTTAGTCTCACACCTAAACTCATGGAGCCCATGACAAGAGTAAAAATGGAAGCCCTCATACCATATATGGAAATATGAAAAAGTTATAACTAAAGCTATCAAACTGTTAAACAAACTGTTTTATTCTCCTATTTTGAAAATTTACCTTCATAATGACAAATGTGTATACAGTTATAGCTTTTTTTTTATTTCAGCATATTGTGGGGGTACAGATGTTTAGGTTACATATGTTGCCCTTGTCCCCCCTTTCACCCTAAGTCCGAGTTTCAAATATGTCCATCCTACAGGTGGTGCGCATTGCACTCTTTGTGTATGTACCCGTCCCCGCGCCCACCCCCCCCCCCCCCCCCCCCCCCCCCCCCCCCAACCAAAACATGTTGTAAGTTATTTTAACAAAATTTGTGGTAGATTTAAAAAAAAATTTATTGTTGGTAACATTG
>CAUYSK010122338.1:0-19698 GCA_963575035.1 Avahi laniger
CGCTGTCGATTTCGGTGGTCGCCATGGAAGATCTGAGTCCCAGCCTGTTGTCTCTCTCACAGCTTGGTTCAGGAGGGACTTGGTGGACAATTTCCTTACCTTGGTCAAACTAGAATGCTCTGTTTACACTCCATGATCAGAGACTTGTTTGAGATATATCCCTGAATCTTACATATGTTATCCCAGCCACATATTCAGATACACGGAAGGTTACTTGCTCTGAGTGATTTTTCTGAGAGGCTAGCGCTAGTCACAGGTCCCAAAAACAACACTGCAGCTTGTTCCTTCTGGTTAGCGCCACCTACTGATGGGGAGGTCAATTTGCACAACCCTTTACTACTGTGGTCTCCCACTCCCAGGTTGCGGACCAGTACCAGTCAATGGCTTATTAGGGACAGGGCTGCAGAGCTCCACCACACCCCCTGCCCATTGAAAAATTATCTTCCATGAAACAGGAAGCAGGGTGGGAAGGGAGGCACACAGCAGGAGGTGAGCATTGGGTGAGCAAGGGAAGCTTTATCTGTATTTATAGCCTCTCCCCATCAATTGCATCACTGCCTGAGCTCTGCCTCCCTTGCCCCTGTCCCATCCATGGAAAAATTGTCTGCCATGAAACTGGTCCCTTGTGCTAAAAAGGTTGGGGACTGCTGCTTTACAACATTTACTGACTCAATCATACAGGGTGCAGTTGATTTTTACCCACAAGCCCCACCTGCTGTCCGTTAGCAAGACCACAGGGCTAGGGAAAGAAAAGGATTTCAAAGATCTTCATCTCCCTCATCAAAGTGAGACAGGGAATCTGCCCACACACATAGTTCACCACACCTACAGCCTACGGACAACTAGCAACTGAGAAAACCACTACACTAAGGATATCTATAACCAAGGCATCCATCTAGAGGCTGGACCACCATCAAAACACTCACAAGCAAAGCCCAATGTTCTTACCCAATATATGCTACAGAATACCCTTATGAGGGAGGGGGAAGGCCCATCTAAACAAAAGAAAATCCAAAAATAAGAGGTGACAGCTACTTCAGATGAGAAGGAATCAGCAAAAGAACTTCAGAAGTACAAAAAATCAGAGTGAAAGGACACCCTCGAAGGGGAACACCAGCTCTCTAGCAATGGAAAGCAACTAAATGTAAATACTGAAATGACAGATAAAGAATTCCAAATATGGATTGTAAAGAAGCTCAATGAAATCCAAGAGAATATGGAAAACCAACTCAAAGAAACCAGAAAAATGATTCAGGAAATGGATGAAAAATTCACTAAAGAGATTGACATATTAAAAAAAACCCAAATAGAACTTCTGGAAATAAAAAATTCATTTAAGGAAATACAAAACACAGTGGAAAGTTTTAAGAATAGACTAGACCAGGCAGAAGAAAGAATCTTGAATATCAGAGTTTGAAGAAAGTTCTTTAGAATTAACTTAGTCAAAAATAAAAAACAAAGAATTAAGGGGAATGAACAAAGCCTACAAGAAATATGGGATTATGTGAATCAGACAAATATAAGAATCAGAGGCATCCCTAAGGGTGAAGAAGAAAACACACAAGGCCTGGAAAATGTATTTGAGGGAATATTTGAAGAAAACTTACTTGGTCTTGCTAGACATTTACACACCCAGGTATAAGAAGCTCAACAAACACATGGAAGATTCATTGCAAAGAGTCAATCGCCAAAACACATAGTCATCAGACTGGCCAAAGTCAACACAAAGGAGCTGTGAGGTGAAAACATCAAGTAACTTACAAAGGAAAACCCATCAGGCTAATGACAGACTTCTCAATGGAGACCTTACAAGCCAGAAGGGATTAAGGCCCCATCTTCAGTCTTCTTAAACAGGACTAACTGCCAGCCTAGAATTTTGTTTCCTTAAAAACTGAGTTCAGTATATGAAGGAGAAATAAACACTTTTGCAGACAAGCAAACACTGAGGGAATTTGTCAAGGCCAGACCTGCCTTGCAGGAAATACTCAGAACTACATTGTATACATGGATTAAAACAATAGACATCCACCAGTATAAAACCACCCAAAAGCTAAGGCTCAGAGATCATAACAAATAGTAACATAAGAGGCAAAAAAACCCCACAAAGTACTAGCCAACAGGATGAACAGAACAACACCCCACATATCACTTCTATCAATCAATGTGAATGGTCTGAATGCCCCACTCAAGAGACATAGGCTGGCTGAGTGGATAAAAAAATACAAATGAAATATCTGCTGTCTCCAGCAAACACATGTAATCCACAAGGACTCATGCAGACTCAAGGTGAAGGAACAGAAAAATATTGCAGGCAAATGGAAACCAAAAGAAAGCAGATGTAGGCTCTTCTCATATCAAATAAAATTGACTTTAAATCAATAATAGTAAGGAAAGATGAAGATAGTCATTATATAATGGTAAAGGGAACAATTCAACAAGAAGACATAATAATCCTAAATATTTATGCACCTAACACATCAGATTCATGAAGCAAATTCTACTAGATCTAAGCAAAGAGATAAACAGCAGCATCATAATTTCTGGGGACTTCAATACCCCATTGACAGAACTGGACGGATAATACAAGGAGAAAATAAATGAAGAAACACTGGACTTAAATGGGACTCTAGAAAAAAGGGGCCTTACGAACATTTACAGGACATTTTACTCAAAAACTACTGAATATGCATTCTTATCATCGGCAAATGGAACAGTCTCCAAGATTGATCATATCTTAGGTCACAAAACATGTTTCAACAAATTCAAAAAAATGGAAATCATACTATATGTCTTCTCAAATCACAGGCAGTAAAACTAGAAATCAACTCCAAGAGAAACACCCAATTCTACACAAAGTCTTGGAAATTAAACAACCCACTGCTGAACAATAATGGGGTCAATAATAAAATTAAGATGGAAATTAAAAGATTTTCCAAATTGAACAACAAAGGAGACACAAGCTATCAAAAATTATGGAATTCAGTGAAAGCACTCCTAAAGGGAAAATTCATAGCCTTAAATTTCTACATCAAGAAGATTGAAAGATCACAAATTGATAATCTAATATCAGTTCTCAAGGAACTAGAAAAGGAAGAGCAAACCAAACCCCAAGCCATCAGAAGAAAATAAGTAACAAAGGTCAGAGCAGAACTAAACAAAATGGAAAAAAATTACAGAGGATCAATAAAACAAAAAGATGGTTCTTTGAAAAGATAAGCAATATTGATAGATGTCTTGCTAGATTAACCAGGAATAAAAGAGAAAGGACCCAAATAACCTCAAACAGAAATGAAAAAGGAGATATTATAACTGATGCCACAGAAATACAAAATATCATCTGAGAATACTATGAAAATATCTATGCACATAAACTCAAAAATGTAGGGGAAATGGACAAATTCCTGGAAATCCACACCTCCCAGGACTCAATCATGAATAAATAGAACTCCTGAAAAGACCAATAACAAGCAACAAGATTGAAGCAGTAAGGAAAAAATCTTTTAACAACAACAACAACAACAACAACAACAAAGCCATGGAGCAGAGAGATTAACAGCCAAATTGTACCAGACTTACAAAGAAGAGCTGTTACCTATACTGCAGAAATCATTCCAAGAAGAAGGCAATCTTCCCAAACTCATTCTATGAAGCCAGTATCACCTTGATACTAAAGCCAGGAAAGGATAAAACAAAACAAGAAAACCATAGACCAATATCCCTTATGAATACAAATGCAAAAATCCTCAATAAAATACTAGCAAACTGAATTCAACAGCACAAAAAAAAAAAAAAAAAAGTCCATCCTGACAAAGTGGGCTTCATACCAAGGATGCAAGGATAGTTCAACATATGTAAATCAATAAATGTGATTCACCACATAAACAGAAGTAAAAACAAAGACGATATGATCATCTCAATAGATGCAGAAAAAGCGTTTGACAAAATTCAACACCCTTGGATGATAAAAAACCCTCAACAAACTAATCATAGAAGGAACATACCTCAAAACAAAAAAAGTCATATATGACAAACCCACAACTGGCATCATACTGAATTGGGAAAATTTGAAAGCATTCCCACTAAGAACTGGAACAAGACAAGCGTGTCCACTGTCACAACTTCTATTCAACATAGTGCCAAATGTCCTAGCCAGAGCAATCAGTAAGAAAAGAGAGAGAGAGATGGAAAGAGAGAGAGAAAGAAACAAAGGGTAACCAAATCGGAAAAGAGGAGGCCAAGCTATCACTTTTGCTAATGATATGATCTTATATCTAGAAAACCTCAAAGACTACACCAAGAGGCTCCTGGAATTGATAAATAAATTCAGCAAATGCTCAGGTTACAAAATCAATGTACACAAATCAGTAGCATTCCTATACACCAATTCCTATACACCTCTCAGTCTAGCTGAGAGGCAAGTCAAAGACTCAACACCACTCACAATAGCTACAAAGAAAATAAAATACCTAGGAATATACTTAACCAAGGAGGTGAAAGATCTCTACAAAGAGAATTTGAAACACTGGGGAAAGAAATTGCAGATGACACGAACAAACGGAAAAGTATATCATGCTCATGGATCATTTGAATCAATATTGTTAAAATGTCCATACTACCCAAAGTGATTTACAGATATAATGCCATATTTTAAAGATATAGAAAAAATAATTCTACACTTTGTTTGGAACCCAAAAGGAGCCTGAATAGCCAAATCAATCTTAAGCGAAAAGAACAAATCTGGAGGCATCATGTTACCAGACTTCAAACTATATTACAAGGCTATAGTAACCAAAACATTATGGTGATGGTACAAAAATAGAGACACAGACCAATGGAATAGAATAGAGAACTAAGAAATAAAACCATCTACCTGGAGCCAACTCATCTTTGACAAAGAAGACAACAGTGTACATTGGGGAAAGGAATTTCTATTCAATAAACGGTGTTGGGAAAATTGGATAGTCACATATACAGAAGAATGAAACAGGACCCCTATCTCTCATCACTCACAAAAATTAATTATATAAGATGGATAAAAGACTTAAATGTAAGGTATGAAACTATAAGAATAATAGAAGAAAATGTAAGAAAAACCTTCTAGTTTTTGGTCTAGTCAAAGAATTTATGATTAAGACCCCAATGGCAAAAGCAAAAATAATTAAATGGGACTTGATTAAATTAAAAATCTTCTGCTCAGCTAAGGAAACAATCAGCAGAGCAAATAGACAACCTACAGAATTGGAGAAAATATTCACAAGCTACGTATTTGATAAAGGACTAATAACCAGATTCCACAAAGAACTCAAATTAGCAAGAAAAAGACAAAGGGACCCCATTAAAAAGTAAGTAAAAGACATGAACAGAAGCTTTGCAAAAGAAGATAGACAAATGGAGATAAAAAATGTTTAAAGTCTCTAATCATCAGGGAAATGCAAATTAAAACCAAAATGAGTTACCACCTTGCCCCAGTTAGAATGGCTTTTGTTAAAAAGTCTAAAAACAATAAATGTTGGCGTGGATGCAGAGAGAAAGAGACGCTTATACACTGTTGGTGGGACTACAAATTAGTAAAACCTCTATGGAAAGCAGAATGCAGATTCCTCAGAGAACTAAAAAATCAACTTATCATTTGATCCAGCAATCTCACTACTGGGTGTTTACTGAAAGGAAAAGAAGTCATTTTATCAAAAAGACACTTGCACTGGAATGTTTATAGCAGCACAAATCAAAATTGCAAAGATGTGCTTATAGCCCTGACTCTAGCATTACAAAAGTGATCCATGTAACCAAAAACATTTGTACCCCTGTAATATTTTGAAATAAAAAATAATAATAGAAAAATTAAAAATGAACTTCAGTAATGAACCATAGAAATGATCCCTGAAAGTACACTGCTGGTGGGACTGCAAATTAGTACAACTTCTGTGGAAAAGAATTTGGAGATACCTCAAAGAGCTAAAAATAGAAATACCATTTGATCCAGCAATAGCACTACTAGGCATCTACCCAAAGAAACAAAAGACATTCTGTAATAAAGACATCTGCACTCGAATGTTTATGGCAGCACAATTCACTATTGCAAGGATGTGGAAACAACCCAAGTGCCCTTTAATCTATGAGTGAATTAATACAATATGGTATAAGTGTACAATGGAATACTACTCAATTACAAAAAATGGTGGTGATCTAACACCTCTTTTATTTTCCTGGATAGAGCTGCAGCCCATCCTCCAAAGTGAGGTATCACAGAATGGAAGAATAAGCACCACATGTACTTGCCATCAAATTGGCAATAACTGATCAACAATAAGGTACTCACACAGTGGTGACATTCATTGGGAGTTGGGGGATGGGGGTGGGTAAACTCACAACTAATGGATATGGTGAGCATTGTATGGGGGAAGGGCATGTCTTTAATCCTGGCTTGAGTGAGGCAACGTCATAACATGTAACCAAAATGTTTGTACCCCCATAGTATCCTGAAATAAATAAATAAATAAAGAGAACTGTATCAACCTTGTTCCTTACCCTGTAATATTTCACTTTAAAATAAACTTCAAAAGCCTTTAAAAACTAAAAAAAAAATGAGCTCTATAATTTTGAAGATAATCATATACTAAAAAATTGATTTGAAGAAACAAGGGGTACTGTAAGAGAAAAAGAAGCACTGCTTCCTTTTCTTTTTAAAAATTTACTACATAATCCTTTCAAAATTTTTGGATTTCTAAAATCATTATATATTCTGGAGAATGTCTTATTTCTGTTTTGAAGTACTTTTTTCATTATATTTCAAAATGTACAAATATAATAAATGCTGCTTTGCTGCAAGATGATTCAATAATATTTTTAAAAATTTCATACTTTAAAGCAAAAAGTTTTGGATCACAGGAAAAATTTATAGAACACTTGCAAGTTTACTGGGAAAAAAGAACAGTAAGAATCGCAGCTACTTCAAAGGTGAAAATGTCACCAAATGCCACTGAATGCTCTTAACATGAGCCTGTCTTTATTCTGTGTCTTCTTGACATCTTTGAATGAGATCTTCTTAATGTTTTCAACCATCTGATAGAATTTGAGAAAAGACTATTCCGGTCATCAATATTTAAAAAAGACCTTGATTTGGAGTATACACCAAATCAAGAAAATGTAGAAGTGAAAAGAAGAAAATTTCTCTTTATCCTTTATAATCCCAAGTGACTTATAGAAAAATTGTTTTGATTAGTGGTACTGTGATTGAATTAAATTGATCTTTTCTCTTCCTTACTAAGAAAGCTTATAGTTCTAGCTGTTATATACCTCTCTTAAATAGCCAGCCACCTGGATCATTTCTTTGGAATTCTGCATCCTGGAGATTTGGAGTGATTTCTGTATTCTTAAAACAAATTGCAGCTGAGGGGATGCAAAAAGAACAGCTGCACAAAATCCAGGCTTCTCATTATTTTAGAAGCATTTCTAAAACACAAGGGATTCTATTCTCTTTGTTGCCTGTGCCTTTAGCCGTAGAAAAAGAAATCAATTCTTTTTTCATTAACTCATTGTGTGGATTAAATAAAATAATACAGGTAATGCACTGAGAACAGTGGCTGGCACATTGCGTTTGCTATTATTTTCATTCAAATCAGTAACATTTATGAAATTACTTCTCATGGCACTAAGTGAACTGCACATCAAATTTATATCAGGGCTTTGCACACCCACGATGTGCAGCAAGTAAGACATTTACTGAAGCTGTGTATGCCCTGGAGGAGCAGTACCTTCCAGGGTGAATGAGGGTAGAAATTAAGTGAGGGATTCTGTAATCTCAACAGTTAGATTTAGGTTCAGCCACAGTTAACTGCTGGATAAGCACAGATTTTTCACATACAGTGTTTCACAGTGAGGAAATAGGCTTAGAAGGTAGAGTGATTTGCTTCAGATTGCATATGTAGAAATCGGAAGAATCTAGATTTGAACCCAGGACTTCTGATGCCTCATCTGGGATTATTTCTACTGTACCACAGCCAGCTCAAGGTTGACCTTGTCACAAATTGGTGCTCCTGGGCTAACTGCTTTCTGTTTCAGCTCTGAGGTTCCCCTGGAGTTCTAGGATAGTGACGTTATAACCTCATGGTATCCCTTGGCATTAAACCAGTCTGTAGAATGAGGATGGGGACGAAGGAAAGCCTTAGTCACTGAGAGGAAATTATTATTTTGTATATGAATGACTAGGCTGTGACAAAATTCAAAGGGAAGATTCTTGCTTATAAAAAAGTTTTTAGGGTATTAAAATGTCACATTGTGCTCCCTAAGTGGTACTCCAGAAATCTTAAACTGTGGCCAATTGTTGGCTCCCATTTACTTGACCTGGTGGAAATTATTTGCAGGGATAGTTAATGTTATACAAGTGTTTTTAAAATGGCCTAAGGAAAAGAGAGTCCACTTCTACTTCCTTCTTACTTGGAGTCAATCGTTTTGGAGCCTCAGATTTTTAGTGTCACTGAATCCAACTTTTCGTGCTTAGATATTGGTTCATTGTCTTTTCATGTAGTGCTTTTTGCCCATTCTGTATTTCTTTGAAGTTTGGTTCCACTGGATTTACGCTACTACTTAGGTTCTTCCCTAAGTGAAGCAAATTGGTCAGTGAAACATACAAGTCATTCACTAAAACCACTTTCCTTCAGTGAGTTGAGGATGATGGATGCTATTACCCGAGACTCTTTTATTGCTGCCCAGATAACTGACTGCATTAAAACCTACCATCCATAAGCATAATTTATTCATGAATATTTTTAATAGAACCCAATAAGCGGTTTGTAAAACTCCAAGCAAATATTAAACCATTAAATAAAATTCAGTGAGTGATAACCAGTTTTGGGGAATAAAAACGTGGCATGATTTTCTCTCTATAAAAGTTTATCATACACTTGAAGCATGTTAGACTAGGAAAATATTAACTTGTTGCAAGTTAAACATGATGAATACTTCTCTGGGAACCCATTTCTTGCATACTTGTTACTCAAATTTTGCACTTTTTCTGAACTTCCTGAAACATTAATCCCTAGGATGGTTTTCAAAATATCATGGATCTCATTGACACGTGGAATTCATTACAATATAGTGCTGATGGTAGGAGAAAAGACTGGAAGGCACTACTGTGTATGCGAGAGAAGACAACTCTGCTGGCCAGTTGAAAAGTGAATGGTTTAAGTCATATTTAACAACACATTAGTGATGACATTTCCAGAGATAAAATCTAAATTAGTGTAGAATCATTTACTGTATAATCTTAGATATGTATTAGAGGCATTTTGAAAGAGAATGTCCTCATACTTATGTTTAAGTATTGAAAGAGCTAATGATTTTTCCCTCTTCCTCTTGAACTGACTGCATTTGAATGAAGAGTCAGCCATGGGAGGTAAAAACACAGATGGTACAACCCAGAGTTTTGGAGTCATTAGGAAAGGACATGATTCCCACAGGGAATGTGTTGAGAGCACCTACCTTAAAGTGGAGACTACAGTTTTACATGCTCTTTTAATAGGCCACTGTCTCTTGAACTTTTTGCGTGTGTGTGTGTGTGTGTGTGTGTGTGTGTGTGTGTGTGAGTGGAAACAGGAAAAGAAGTGGCATTGAGGAGGAAGACTTTATCCCTACAGCAGGGATCTTACATCAGGGAGAAATATCTCCAGACCCTGCTTGACTATGCAGCTGTTGATTTCAATCAACTGTTAGTGGAGACCAGCAGCATACGTAGGTGTGTTTTTATTTTATTCCATCCCTGACTCATTCTTTTTCATACTGTAATCTGATAATGTTTCTCTTAATTTCAGAAGTCTGTCTTCTTTCTTTTTTCAAAAAGAAACAGCCACCATTACAGGCAATGCCAGACACTTCTCTTTGTTACCTTCCGTTGAGTAATATTTCTCCAAATCTGCTCCTTGGAATCACCTGTATTCTATTAACTGGCGAAGGGGAACTTATTAAATGTGCAGACCTACCAGGTCAAAATATATGGAATCTTCAATTTGAACCTGCTTTCTTGGTAAATCTTATGGACCTTAACAACTGAGAGCCCAAACTGCATCATAAAGGACCAAGAGAATTTCATCTGTATATGGGTGTCTACCTGAGATAAACTACAAGTTACAAAGCCATTCCTGCAATTCTATTTTATAGATGGGATAAAATCACAACAGAAGACACACCATAATGCAATAATTTGATAAAAATGAATTAGGAATGATTTTAAAAAGCATATTCACATAGTATATATTTTTTTCTTTTGGTTGGAAAGTTGAGAGAATCAATAGCCTTGAGATGAGGTAATGCCTGTAAAAATAATTGAAATATAAATGGAAAAATTAGTCTCATATTTTCTTTTTTTCCCCTGTGGGACTCATTGCTCATGACCAAACATGAAGTTATTTTAATTTGATTAGTTTTCGCAAGATCATTATATCACAAAGGGAAAGTCCTGAGAACTAGGATCATGCAAAGATCCAGTGATAGGATGCATAATAAAGTTTAGCAAAGTGGTTGTCACTAAATAATAGTAGAAAACACTTCTATACAATATTCTATATTATGTTGCCAGGTACTAATCTAAGTGCCTTACATATATTTCATTGTTCACTCTATTATCACAACAGCTCTATGTGACAGGTTCTATTATCATACCCATTTTGCAAATGCAAAACTGAGGTGTGGAGAGTTCACTAACTTGCCCAAGGTTATAGAGCTAATATGTAAGGGAACCGAGATTTTGAACCTATGCAGACTGTAATTAGAGTTGATTTTCTCAATCACTGTACAAAACTGCAACAAAAACAGATTTTGTTATCTGGAAAGGCAAGCTGATGTAAAATATTCTGAAAATTTCAGAAAGAAAGAATGTTACATAGGGACTAGCCCTAGAAGATAATAAAACTTATATAGATAGAATATATAAAACTAGAATAATTAATTGTGTAATTTAAATGATTAAACTATAGCAATCAGTGGTGACAAATAGACTGGCAGATCAATGGAATAGAGTAGCTATCACGGAACAAGACCATATAATATAATGCAAGATAAATGGATCCTCATGAATCAGGTGAAAGAGATGGATCATTCAAAATGCATTGCTGAGAGTATTGATGAGCTAGTTTAGAAAATCCATTTTGATTTCACTTCACTCCATTTTGTCAAAATAAATTATGAAAGGATGAAAGAGCTCAACATAGAAAATGAAACTAAAAAATAGCAGAAAATATAGGTGAGTATTTATCTAACTTGTGAATGGAGACAAGCTTTATGAATCTGAATAAAATCAAACAGCTAAAATTGAACGATACATCTTACTGTATTAAAGTAAATGCCTTCAAATCAATAAAGTAAAAAAAAAACCTGAATCAAAAGAGAAAACATGGATATGCATTTGAAATAAAATGTGAAAGATTGTTGGTATTCTTAATGTATAAAGACATTAAACAATTTAACAGAGGGGAAAAATATCCTAAAGTAAGCCATAGATAATTGGACAAGGCACACAAACTATTCACAGAACCAGAAAAGCAAATATTTAATTAACATTGGAAAGAGATTACTCATACTAATAATGAGTAGGCAAATCATAACTATGATAAACCGTTTTCAGCAAATTACCAAGGATGTAAAACACCAATTTTTGGAAACTGTAACTATGATCCAGAACCTATCTATATGCACATGCTTTGACCCAAAAATTGTGTTTCTGGGTATATGCCTTAAGGAACACTCCCAAGAGCAAAATAAACAGTTATAGAATAAAAATTTACAACAGTGTATTTTATAGTGACAAGAAATCAGCTACTAACTAAATGTTTAAAACTTAACTATGGTGTATCTGTGCAATGAAATATTACAAAATCTATAAAATGGTCGTATAAAATAGCATTTTTATTATCATTAGAAAATGGTGGTTATATTAATTTAAGTGCAAATTTTATGTGTGATTTGTCGTTTGTAAAACAATTTGCATAGTAATGTAGAAATTAATCCAAAATGTTAAGCTGAGCAGTGAAAGTTTCAGTAATTTTCTTCTTTTTAAATTTTCTTATATGTTCTGGTATCTCCTTTTTACAGTGAAGGAATATTTCTTTCATACTCAGAAATTTTTTTTTTTAAATAAGAAGTAGACTAGGGAACAAGGGGTGGAGTAATAATATGTAGAGGAGAAATGAGTGTTAGTTTCTTATGGGGATGTTTATCTCCTGTTGGATGAATTGTATCTAGGAAAAGTGGAAAATTTAGTGTTCATTTCCAAAGATGATTTAATATATTTCAGAATTTTCTAATAAAGAAATAAATGTTCTTTTCATGGCTTTAAAATTAATGGGAATAGAGCCCAACATTTTCTTATGAATAATGCAAAAGTATGCACCGACATACTAAATGCCTCTTACTAAATATCCTACTTAAGACTATTTGGATTCACAATAGGGGTAGGAGACATTTGGAAAGTGAAGAGAAAACATTTTAGAGTTGTTCAATGAAGGATAGGGGCATGGTTTATGAAAGCGAGAGAGGATTTTTGAGAAGGGAGCCAGAGACCAAGAACCAGAAGCACTTAACTGGCTTTAGAAGAGGTTCCACAAAGATGGCAGCAGGATGAAGGGTAAGGGCTAGCTCCGAAGACAGGTCACAGGGAAGCGTATGTGGGTGACTCTATTGAAATGTTTCATGACATTTTGATATTATCATATTCTAAGATAGGTCACCAATTTTTCTTTCTCTCCATTGCATCATTTCCAGCTGCTTACAAACATGCTGTGATTCCTTACACACAAAATTTCCTTCTTTTGACCCATTTTTCCGCTACAACTGTCATTGCCATTCGTCAGTTTCCTCTTACACCAAAGTGCAGGAAAGATTTGTCTATATTTGCTGGCTCCAATCCCATTTTCTAAGCATTTGCCCCTGCCACAACATCAAAACTGTTCTTCTCACCAGTGACTTTCACTCATATTGACGAATCCAATGGCCATTTCTCAGTCTTCCCCTTACTTAACCTATCAGCAGCATTTGACACAGTAGAACAGTCTCTCCTTCCTCCCTGGTACACTTTCTTCAGCTGTTTTCTGAGACATCACATTCTCCTGGTTTACCTCTGATCTCTCTGGCTTTACTTCTCAGTTTCTTAAATAATTCTTCCCCTGTCTTCCTCAACACTTTATTTTCTATCCACACCCATTCAGAAAGTGATTTCATCCAATTTTGAGGTTTTACACACCACTTATATGGTATAGTCCCTCAAATTTATATCTCCGATCTAGTCTTCTCCCTTGAACTCCAGACTTGTTTATCCAGCCACCCTTTGGTCATGTCCAGTGCTACTCCTGCTGGTCCAAGATATTATATACAATTGTCTCTTAACTGGATAACTGTATATAGTCTTCTAACTGGTGTTACTTCTTACCCTTTATATCTTTTCCATGGAGCAGAAAGGGAAAATTATAAAACAGTCAGATCATGTCACTTCTCTGCTCAAAGTCATCCAATGGCTTCTCTTCTCAGTCAAAGAAAAAGCAAAACTCTACAGTAGCCTTGAAGACACTATGTGGCTTGACCCTAGCACATGTGCCTAACGTCACTCCAGCCTCACTGGATTTGTAAGAAATGGATACATAATCTTGTCCCATGGCTGTTGCCCTTTTTCTTCCTTTTCTTGGACCACTTTTCCCCCAGTGAGCTAAGTACCTTGCTCTCTCATGCCCTTCAAGTACCTCCTCAAGCATCATCAGATTGGCCTTTCTCTAGCAAATAGCAACTCCCTTCTTCCACCACTCACTAAATTTTTAGCCTGTTTTATTTCTCTCTAGAGCACTTATCACCACTAGAAGTATCATTTAGTTGGTAATTCTTCCCTCTCATTATAAAGTGAGCTCCCTGAGGGTAGGAACATTTTAGTTTTGTTAATTTTTGTATTTGCAGAGCTTTCAGCAATATCTGGCATAGAGATGGTATCTAATAAATATTTGTGGAATGAATGAATGGACATGGATTCTTGCATATATTTTCAGGATAAAAATCAAGTCTTACAGAACCCAATCTAGTCTGAGTAAAGGAATACTCTTTAATAACTTATCCATATCATAATATAATCATTTCATTATTGGACTATATATTTTTTCAATTTCAAAATTAAGAAAAAATAATTTTAGAGAATGAGTTTTTTCCTTCTTTTCCTCAAATCTAGATTGCTATTCTGTCCTTAAGTTTTTTTATTTCTCTTTTTCAAAAAGTGTGGAGTTTTAAAACACAAAATAATATAATTTCTTTACAAAATGTTTTTTCTTATGTTAATCACTTTGTATTAAAATATAAGTGAGTCAAACACAGCTTTAGAGTTTATAATTGTCTTCTCAGGGAAAAAAAAACAATCCTCATTGACATTAGTTAATACCCTCATAAAAGCATGTCATACCATTAAGTATTATCCCCTGGTGAGAATAAGAAAAGACACTCTTACAATCTTTCTTTTTAATTGACTATTTTACATTACAACTAGGACAACTATAATTATATAACTCTAGTTTCAAATTTTTGAGGTTCAAATAATTTTAGTCAACATATTTTTCGTATTCAAGAAGTGTTGTTGGCTATGTCAAGCAAATTGTCAAGAGCCAACACTTGATAATTTGCCAGATGTTAAGTACTTTTAAAAAGTACTAATGAAAATTATCAAGTAGAACTCCATTCTTGTGAGATTTTAAGAGTTTCTGTGTTAGTCTTTGCATAATTCATGAAGGATTTGTATTCTTTTGTATTCATGCATGGTTGGGGAATATATAAGAAAGTCATGATTTATATTTATTCTAATAAAAATGTTCTGTTTTACACTAGTCTGATCGTCTTTAGAAACGGATGAGACAGAGTCAAAGCTCTTCTCTCAACCTCCTTTTTTGAACTTTCAACTTATGGAGATAGGCAAGTATTGTTATTTATTATTGGATATTAAACCACCCCAAAATTTTATGGTTTAAAATGACAATGATTTATCATTTTTTCTGCTTGCGAAGGTTAAATTGATAAACTCGACTTTTTAAAATAATTAAACACTTATGTTCATCAACAAACATCATATTTCAAAGAAATGAATAGGCAAGCCACAGCATGGGTGATAACTGCAAAAGGACTGGTACCTAGAATACATAATAAAATACCACAACTCAATAATGAGAAGACAAAAATAATATAATTTCTTTACAAAACGTTTTGCCCAATTAAAAAATGGGCAAAATATTTTAAAAGATACTTCACAAAAAAAAAATTACAGATGTCCATTAAGTATATGTAACACTTCACAGTATCATTAGTCACCAGGAAATACAAATTAAAATTGTAATAGGATACCATTATATTGGTATCTGCTTGAGTGGCTAAAATTAAAGGGACTGATAATGTCAAATGTTGACAAAGATATAGAGTAACTAAAACTCCCAGAAATTCCTGATGGGAATGTAAAATGAAGCCACTACTTTAGGAAAGTATTGGCAGTTTTTTATAAAACAAAACAAACACTTATCCTGTGATTTAGCACTTTCCGTCTTTGGTATTTATCCCAAATAAATGAAAATAAAAAGACTTTTACAATTATATTCATTCTATTCTTTTCTGAATTGTTGTAAACTGGAAAAAACCTTAGTGTACATTAATAGGATGGATAAACAATCTGTAGTAAATTAATACACTAGAATAGTATTCAACAATAAAAATAAGCTATGTACTAATACAACAACAAGAATGAATCTTAAAACTTTATGCTTAGTGTAAGAAGCTAAACCTAAAAGCACATAATGTATGGTTCCATATATATGAATTCCTGCAATAGGTAAATATAATCTATAGTGAGAAAAACCCAACAAACCTAACAACAGTTATCTTTTGGGGGTGCTCTAGAGATTGAACTAAGAAGGAACATAAGGGAATATTCTGGGGTAAGGAAAGTATTTTATATCTTGATAGGAGTTTGGGTTATATAGGTATATCCATTTACCAAAACTCAATAAATATCTTTTAAACTTCATGTATTTTATTGTATATAAGGCAACAATTTTACAGGATTAGATATTTGAAAGAATTTCCAAGACTTCACAAAGCATACTCATCTAAGGCTTTAATCAAGGTAAAGAAAACAGCACAGACAGAGGAAGAAAACATAAGTAAGATTGGGAGCAGAGAGACTCCAAGGCACAGCTCCCCAGGGGTATGTCTCACAGAATTCACTTAGTCTGGTGATTATCAACCACCAATACGAAGTGAGAAATCTTAATTTCAGGAGACCATGGGAAAAATTTCCAGCAGGGTCTTTTATGCTCCACTTATCACATAGCCAAACCACGGTGTTTAACCAGTTATACCAGGTGTGTTGATCCTTGGTGGAAAGTTTAAAATTGGAAATTTGAACAGCACATTATTAATCTTTAGTTAGCCCCCTTGTTCCTTGGTACCAGACTTCTAGGCATCTCCAGTGATAAGGACAGAGCTGACCTAGTGTAGCTGTTAGATAATGGCATCTTATACAGTAAATTTTACATCAAAAAAAAAAGAAACGGTAAAAAAAAAAATTGAACTTTAGTTTATAATATGCATTCTGCAGTATTTAAATGGAAATGTACAGATTTCACAATTTACTTTAAAATGCATCATGTAAATTAGAGAGATTGATGATGAGGAGATGAGTATATATGTGGTTAAAAAAATAAGTAAGATGTTAATATAGAATCTTGAAGGTGAATATACTGATATTTATTTTAAAACTATTCCAAATTTACTGCATACGTAAATATTTTTATAAGATGTTGGAAAAAATCCGTAAGTGCACAGATCTATTGTGTTCTATTCTTAGTTTTGACCATGGAAAAGAGGATTGCCCCAGTAAAAATGTGAGCTAAACAAAGTATGTTTTTTTTTTTCTTCTACTATTTTTTATTTGCCCCTCTCTCTTCTTTCTGCCTCCTCTTTGCTTCCAGGTGTGTCTGAATTTTTGGCTCCTCATTAAATGTCTCCATTAAGATTTCTTTAAGAATTATTTTTTCTCCAACATTTAAGATTTTCAGGTTCTCACTACTCTAAAACAAATAAACTGAAAAGGCAAGGTGCTGATAATTACCAACAAACTTTTAATAAGGTTGACTCTGTGGTTGAATAGGACTGGCAACCATGTGTCTACAGAATTATAAGGAAATTACATTTTTCTAAGACAATTTTAACTTAACTGCAAAAAAAAGTTCACATAGGGGAGTAATTTGCATACAAAGAGGCATTTTATAAATGAAAAATCAGTGGTATATTCTAGATGAAGTTTATTTTGGAGAGGATGAGAATATGCTTCCCTGGGAGGGTAAGAAAAATTTCAAGTTGAAGGTGGATCTTAAAGGTTGAGTGAGCTCTGCACACGTGAAGATAACATGCTAGGCAAGTGTAATGAAATGAGAAAAGGGACTGTCAATTTGCTGGATACTTTTTTTGGGATCATATAGAGTTCATACTGTGGAACAGTAATTTGGCAGAAATTTTTGAATTTTATTTTGGGTATATCAGAAGATAGAATGTTCAGTATATCTCTAGAGAAAGTGGGAATTTAAGACGGTATCCTTGAGACCGAGATTAGAGAGGTAAAGGGCCCATGAAGCATTGAGTATGATTTCATAAATCATGCAAGAATACTTTTTATTACTTGATTGATGTATACCTTAAATAGATTTAAAAATATTTTTACAGAGCTGATTACTGAAAAATATATGTGATCACCAGGAAAAACTCTGTAGAGAATAGAGGAACTTAGAAAAGAAAAGGCAAAGAGGTAATATCTCAAACTTAAAAGGAAGATTCCCTAAGAGAACACATCTGAGTGGGGCAGCAGACAGGTATTTCTGGCAGGGCAATATTTATTGACATCTGCTTGTCAACAAATATTAATGGATCTAATTTGCCATCAAAAGAAATGGATTTTCAGATTGGACCATAAGGGAAACCTAAACCTAGATCGAAAACTAGATCAGTAAGTAAAATAATCCAGAAAATCTTGGGGAAAAAAATGGGCAAATGTATTTCCAGGTCCATTGCAAATAAAAATAATGTGCAGGTCTTGACTTTAAGAGATTAAACAAAATGCAATTTGGGCCAAAAATTATTCTAAGCAGAAGAGAAAGCCTCTTCATAAAGCTAATACGAGGAATTTACAATGGAGATAAACAAAAGTAGCTAAGAAAATAATAGGAGATAAAAGAAGAAATATATCCATTCACTAGAAGTAGATGAATTTAATTTACCTCTCTTGGTCTGTGACAGACCAAACTGGACAAACTGTGAGACTATCAATGACCTAAATAATGTATTTAAAAAGTGCTTCTGATTGGTATACAGCAAATTTTGATTGCTAAAGATAGAGAATAACTATTCTTAAGTTTCCTTGCTTCATTCATGAAAATTGACCATTTAAAAACTCAGAAAGCAACCTTAATACATTACAGAAAATGTAAATAGTAAATTTCTCTGATTGAAATGTGCTAAAAATAGAAAATGGTAACAAAACCAGAAAACAAAAAGACACTTTCACCTCAAAATTAAAACAAACAAATAACTTGTAAACATCTCTAGAGTCAATATAAAATGTAAACCAGAATTTCAGATATTCTAGAAAATAATAATAGTCAAGACATTACATAAAATAACTATGAAATTCATTGAAAGAATGCTTAAAAGAAATTTATAGGCTCATGTATTTGTATAACAAAAGAGAAAATTAAAAACAAATAATTAAGTATCTGAATCAAGAGATTGTAAAACACCACAAAATACACTATAAAACAAAAATAAATAATAAATAATAAATCTCTAGAATTAAGATTACTTGCTCAAAGGGTAAATGCACATGCAATTTTGTTAGATATCATCAATTTCCCCTCTAGATTTTTCATTCCCAGCAGTAGCATATTAAAATGTCTCCTACATCTTTTTCGAAGAAGTAGGGCACAACACAAATGAACTCCAAATCCGATGTAGGAGAAAGAAAGAAGAATAAATAGGAAAACTTTGAAGAAAAAGAGCAATGAGGATAGAACAGACTTATGAGACTTAAAGCATATTATAAAGACTTACCTAATTAAATCAGTGTGATACAGATCGATGAAACAGAATAGAAAGTACAGAAATAAGTCCCAATTCATATGGGCATTTAGCGTATGGGTGAGGTTGCTTTATCATATAGGTGAGTCAATGGGGGAAAAGAAGGGCCAATCCATAAACAGAGCTGGACAACTTCATAATTATCTGGAAAAAATAATGATGGATTTATATTTATACCTCACAACATACATGAAAATAACTTTCAAACGTTTTAAGAGTTTACATGTAAATATTTACTCAAAATCTAAGAGAATTTGCTACAGATTCCTAGAGTGGAAAACTCTTTCTTTTTTTTTTTTTATTTCAGCATAATATGGGGATACAGATGTTTAGGTTACGTGTGTTGTACTTGTCCCGCCCCCTCAGTCCAGGTTTAAAATATGTCCATCCTATAGCGTGGTGTGCATTGCACTCTTTGTGTATTCATATTCCCGGGCGCGCGCGTGGGCCGCCGTGGCGGGGCGGGCCTGGTAACATGCCGACACACCCACGCAAAGGTTCCCCCCGAAACGGGCGGCAACTACTTCACACCGGCCCGGGGGGGGGGGTACGGGCAACACACGTAAC
>CAUYSK010122339.1:0-23234 GCA_963575035.1 Avahi laniger
AAAAATTAGCCAGGCATGGTGACACATGCCTGTAGTTCCAGCTACTTGGGAGGCTGAGGCAAGAGGATTGCTTGATCCCAGCAATTTGAGGTTGTAGTGAGCTATGATGATGCCACTGCTCTCTAACCCAGGAGACAAAGAAAAACCTTGTTTCAAAAAAAAAAAAAAAGTGAAGGAGAAATAAAGACTTTCTCAAACAAACAAACAATCAAAAAATGAGAACATTTGTTGCCAGTAGATTCTCATGAAGAAATTATTAGAAGAAGTTCTTAAGAGAGAAAGAAAATAATATAGGTCAGTAATTTAAATCTACATAAGGAAAGGAAGAGCATAAAAAAGGAGTAAGTGAAGTTAAAACAAAAGCTTTTATTCTTTATATTCTTGATATATGTAACACATAATAATTTAAAATAATAATAGCATCAATGTATTTTATTATTTGTTCTTATGCATAAATGTATACTTACAAATAATTTTAGTTAAGGACAAAATGATACAAGGGATTAAGAGGAGAAATTAGAATTGTTTTGTTATTCATGGGTATTTTGTTACAATACCCATGAAGCAGTATAGTGTTCTTTATAAGTGAACTTGGATTAGTTATAAATACATATTGAAAAATCTAGGGAAACCACTGTAAAAAGTAAAAGGAAAAAAAAGTAAAATCTATGTGCTAAGAAATCAGAAAATGGAATTATATGCCATTTTGATTCAGCAATCCCACTACTGGGTATTTACCCAATGGAAAAAAAGATATTCTATAATAAAGACATCTGTATTCTAATGTTTATAGCAGCACAATTCACAATTACAAAGATGTGGAAACAACCCAAGCGCCCATCAATACATGAATGGATTAATAAAATGTGTTATACATATACCATGAAGTACTACTCAGCCATAAAAAATAATGGTGAATTACCTTCTGTATTATTCTAAATGGAGCTGGAGCCCATTCTTCTAAGTATCAGAAGAATGGAAAAACAAACCCCACATTTACTCACCATTAAATTCATACTAATTGATCAAAACCTATGTGCACATGTGGAAATATGTGCATTCATTCCGTGTTGGGCAGGTGGGAGGGGAGAGGAGGAAATGGGTAAATTCACACCTAATGGGTGTGGTTGCACACTGTCTGGGGGATGGGCATGCTTGTAGCTCTGACTTGGGTGGTGCAAAGGCATTTATGTAACCAAAGCATTTGTATGCCTGTGATATTCTAAAATTAAAAAAAAATCAATTAAAACCACAAAAGGCAAAAAAGTAAAAGATGAAAACAGTAACAAAGAACAAGGGTGAAAAATAGAAAACAGTAACAAATATAGTAGATATTAATCTAACTATATAAATAATCACTTTGAACATTAAAGGTCTAAACGTACCAATTTAAACACACAAATTATCAGAGTGGATTAAAAAATAAGATACAACTATATGTTGTCTACAAGAAACTCACTTTAATATAAAAATACATATATATATTAAAAGTAAAGGGATAAAAAAGGATATACCATGCTAGTATTAATCAAAAAAAGTAGAGTAGCTATATTAATTTCAGAAAGAGTAGACTTTAAAGCAAGGGGAGTTATTGGGGGTAAAGAGGGGAATTACATGATGATAAGGAAATCAATAGTTCAAGAACTTGTAACAAGTTTTATTATGATGCACCTAACAAGAAAACATCAAAATATGTGAGGCAAAAATTGGTGGAAATGCAAAGGAAAATAGGTAAATGCACCATAATAGTTGAAGTTCAAAACTTCTCTCTCAGAATGGACAGATCTACCTCATAGAGAATCAGTAAGAACATAGTTGAACTCAACAACACAATCAATATATGAATGAATATAACTGACATCTATAGACTACTTGATCCAACAACAGGAAAATACACATTCTTCTTAAGCTCATAAGGAATGTTCACCTAGAGAGACCACGTTCCGGGCCATAAAACACACCTTAAAGAATTTGAAAGAATAGAAATCATACAATGTCTGCTCTATGACCACAATGGAATTAAACTAGAAATCCACAACAGGAAGATAGCTGGAATATCCCAAAGCACTTGAAAAGTAAGCAACACACCTAAATAACACATTTGAAAAGAAATAATTCAAGAGAAATTGAAAAACCTTTTGAACTAATTAAAAATGAAAATACAACTTATCAAAATGTATGGGATGCAGCAAAAGTAGTGCTTATAGCGAAATTTATAGCATTGACTGCATATACTAGCAAAAAAGAAAGATCTAAAATCAGTAATCTAAGCTCCCACCAGAGGAAACTAGAAAAATAAGATCAAATTAAATCCAAAATAAGCAGGAGAAAACAATAGGGACTTTCATTCATTGCTAGTGGGAATGTAAAATGGTACAGTCATTTTGGAAGACAGTTTGGCAATTTCTTAGAAATCTAAACATATTCTTGCTGTATAATCCACCTGTATTATCCTTGATATTTACTCAAAGTAGGTGAAAACTCATGTCCACACACATATGTTTATAGCAACCTTATTAATAATTGCCAAATCTTAGAAGCAACAAAGAGGTTCCTCAGTAGTTAATTAATAAATCAACTGTGGTACATCCAGACAATGAGATATAATACAGTTATAAAAAAGAATGAGCTATTAAGTTATGAAAGAGCCTGAAGGAACCTTAAAAACATATTACTAAGTACAAAAGGCCAATCTGAAAAGGTTAGATACTGTATGATTCAAACTATATAACATTCTGCAAAGGAAAAGCTATGGAGACAATAAAAAGGTCAATGATTACCAGCGGCTAGGGAGAAGGGAGGGATGAATAGGCACAGAACAGGGAATTTTTAGGGCAGTGACAATAGTCTGTATGACAGTATAATGGTGGATGCATATATTTGTGGAGACCCATACATGTGCAACACAAAGAGTGCACTTTAATGTAAACTATGGACTCTGGGTGATGATGATGTATCATTGTGTGTTCACTGATTGTAACAAATGTCCCCCTCTGATAAGGGATGTTGCTAATGGGGGAGGAAAGATCAAGACATCTTTCCCTCAATGCCTATTTTGTAAAAACAATATGGAATATCAGAGAGAGCCCATGTAAAAACGTTCATAGACTATCCATAAATGCAGTCCTTTGCTGAGTTTAGGGATCAAAATTTGCTTTTTATATTGTTTTGCATACTCCAAATATTGCAGTGTCTTTTGAGAATTTTTTTTTTCTTAGTGGCTAAGTACTCTGATGTTCAAGGAATGATATGCTGGGTTTAGTGCCATATAGTTGTGGGTATAATATAATTTTAATTTTAATTTCTTGTTCTCCATTATCCATATGTTTTCAGGTGGATATGCTTCCAAGACTTCATTCAGGTCATTTAACAACAGAAAGACACCTTGAAGCATCAAATATTTTATGCCAATTTCTACTGCAGCTACAGCTTAACATTAAACATCAAAACATAAGCTATAGTTTTATTCAGGGATTCACTTGTTATCAGAGCCTTTAAATTGGCTATGATCAAGGTCATTAAAGTTGGATGAACTTCATCTTGCAACATCTAAGCCTCTCATGCCTTATAGTAACCTTGAAGTATCGCTGATGAACATCTGAGTGTCTCTAAACCAAGCATTCGATCAGATTTATTCCTAAATGCAAGGATAAAATTATTGTACTTCCATTTAAATCTAAAATACTTTTTGAAAACTTGAAGAAACTATGTATATTTATTTGTTATCATAGTATCTGTTATGTCTGTAACATTGATCTCTTGAGTCATTTCATTAATTGCTTTAAAACTCAAGTTCAGAGTAGTGACATAGTGTGTATAGCTTTATTAATCCTAGTTTTGCTTTTTTCTTGTTTCTTTCCATAGGAGAACCACAAACCTTGATTAGTTATTTAAAAATCAGTATCTTATAAAGAGAAAATTGCTTTCACATCTTACATTACAGTGTTTTGCTACGCACAACATTATTGGTTTAAATGAAGAAAAATGTTAACTGTTTAAATCAAAAGTAAACCGTATACATGGCTTATATACAAGATCAGCAGGCATGGGGTACTCTGCAACAAAGGAAAACATATTAATAAAATTGCTTTTCATCTACGTATTCTCTAAAATTCATATAAAATTAGATTTAATTCTGCTAATAGGCAGCTTATTGTGCTGTCCATTTGTTTTGTGTTTATTTGCTTATTTTTTATGACACATGATTTTAAGATGTTGGCATTCAGAAACCTTAAAATTTCCAACCAGAGATGACTTATTCCAAGATTTTGTTAGAGGTGATCCTTCTAGTGCCCTTCTCCTGAGGAAGAACGTGGAGCCGTGTCACATCAGGGTCCCCTTGCATGCGATGTGCTCACTGACCAACCAGATGCTGAGCCTGAGGAAGGGCCCACTCATTCTTAAGAGTACCAACAAACTGGGCACTGGGATGATGTTGAAACAAATCATTCCAAGACGTTGCAGAAAACAGGCAGAATGTTATGTAACAAGGTGTATGGAGGCAAGCAACATTGAGAATGTAAAAACAAGCAAGTGTGACAGATAAGTTTTGTAAAGTAAAAAGTGACTATATCTTGTCTTCCAAAAATTGGACACACGCGGAGAGATAGCCACACTCATACACTGCTGGTGGGACTGAAAACTAGAACAACCTCTGTGGAAAGTAATATAGTGATACCTCAAAGAGCTACTGTAAGGAAAATGCATTTGTGTAGGTAACATGTTTCTTAGGCCAAACTAAGAAGACTGCCACTGTGTTTTTTTCAGCCCAGCCCACCCATCCCAGCCGGCCTTCCGGGGAGACGTGAGTCAGCATACTCATGTAACCAAGGTGTTATCTTCTATGTGAACCCATGTGATCACGCTTTCCCATGGCATGTTGTCACTATTGTTCAGAGCCATACATAAGTGCTTGCCATGTTCTCATCCATGCTTTTCACCGCTGCTGTATCCCTGTGACAATAAACAGCATGTCTCACCTGCCTGCCTGCTGCCACTCAGCTTTTCTTCCAATTTCCAAAGCCTGTGCTGGAGCACATGCTAGCCACAGAGCTCCCTCCTCACAGCTACAAGATGAACTACCATTTGATCCAGCAATCCCATTACTGGGTATCTACCCAAAGGAAAAAAAGACATTCTATAAAAAAGACATCTGCACTCGAATGTTTATAGCAGCACAATTCATAATTGCTAAGATGTAGAAACAACCCAGGTGCCCATCACTACATGAGTGAATTAATAATATGTGGTATATGTATACCAAGGAGTTCTACTCAACCACAGAAACAATGGTGATCTAACACCTCTTGTATTATCCTGGATAGAGCTGGAGCCCATTCTACTAAGTGAAATATCACAAGAATGGCAAAACAAGCATCACGTGTATTCACCATCAAATTCGTATTAATCGATCAACACTTATGTGCACATTTAGTAGTAACATTCATCAGCTGTCAGGCAGGTGGGAGGGGGGAGGAGGGAATGGGTATGTTCACACCTAATGGATGCAGTGCACAACGTCTTGGGGATGGGCACACTTGAAACTCTGACTCGGGTGGGACAAAAGGCAATATATGTAATCTAAACATTTGTACCCCTGTAATATGCTGTAATAAAAAAAGTTAAAAAATAAAAAAGAAATAAAAGAAGAAATGCTTTAAGATATATAGAATGCTTACAGCAACAGGGCACAAACGAACTGCTGGTTGTTCTTTCTGTGAAATAATTTATAATTATTCTGCTGAGTGGTGTAATTACATGATTATATGTAAATAGTGTTGTGTTTTTTTAACTTAACGTAGAGTGTGGTTTCAAGCACTATTGAGAAGAGCTTTGTGTTTAGAGTTAGATGTGGGTTTAAAACTCAACTTTAACATTTCCAGCTGTATGAGCTTTAAGTTCAAAGGGATGAACATTCTCAACTGTGTTACTGAAAGGACTTACAGAAGACAAATTAATATCTGGAAACTGTCATAGAGTAAGAGTTCAATGGATACTAATTGTCTCTTGTATCCATCCTCTTCTGTATTAGAAAATGAATTTGATTTACTCTGTCAGGGTGGAAGCTACTGGAAAACAACTGAGATATAACTGGGACAGACTAGGGAGCTGATAAATTTTGTTCCTGTGCACAGGAAAAGCTGATCCACTGGAAATGGCCTAACTAAGCAGAAACTATTATGAAAAACCAAGAAATCACACTCATTCAAAAAATAGTAACATTTAAAAACTTAGTGAGATGAAAAATACTATCAACATGAGATTTAAATATAGTAGCTGATAACTAAGAACAGCTGAGCAAGAGGGAATGAAATGAGTGTTAGTGAGGATACAAGAAAGATCCATGTTGATTTTTAATATTTAAATTTTTTTCTATCTCTATTTACTACTTAATAAGACGTGATTTATTTATACCCAAAAAGGTGACTGTATTTTAATATTTTGGTTGTTTGTTTTAAAACAAATTTTATGTGATGATTATCTTGGGTTTCTGGAATTTTATGAGTTTTCTAGGCTCTTCTAATAAGAATCTCTACACGGATTACAGATAAGGGCATGGTACAAAATGAAAATTAAAAAAAAATATGATCAAAAAGTGAAAACTAATTTCCTAACAGTAATGGTGGTAATGTCATACATTTCAACAACAGTAATTCTATTACAGAATATTGTGATTACCACACTTTACAGGAAAAAAAGGATTAGGCATATTGAGAACATGAGTGAGTATCTGTGTGTAAAATGTGTGAGAGTTTAGCTCATAGGATTTGGCAGAAATAGGAACAACTATGAAAACTGTTTGCTATATAATAGAGAAAAAAATAAACCTGGAATCCCTAGACCATTTTTCAAATCCTAATTCTACATGGGTAAAAGACTTGAATAGACATCTCTCCAGAAAGACACACAAGAAGTGATCACGTACGTAAAAAAGACGCTCAACATAAGAAATCATCAGGGAAATGCAAGTCAAAGCCACAGTGAGGTACTAGCTCACGCCTGTTAGGATGGGTAGTATTAAAAAGTGAAAAGAGAAGACATGCTGATGAGAATGTGGAGAAATTGGAAAGCTTCTACAGTGTTGGTAGCAATCTGAAATGGTGAAATTTCTATGGAAAACAGTATGGAGATTCCTCAAAAAAATAAAAATAGAATTTCCATATCACCCAGAAATCTCACTTTTGGGTATTTTTCCAAAAAATTGAAATGAAAATCTCAAAGAGATACTTAAACTCCCATATTTTAAGGGAGAAAATCCTGCTATATGTGACAACATGGATGAACCTTGAGGACGTTATGCTAAGTGAAATAAGCCAAAGAAAGATGACTACTGCATGATTCTACTTACATGAGATGTCTAAAGTAGTAAAACTTACAGAAGCAGAGAGTAGAATGGTGGTTGCTAGAGGAAGGGGAAAATTGAAAATGGAGTGTTCCTGTTCAAGATATATAAAGTTTCAGTTACGCAAGATGAAAAATTTCTAGGTATCTGTTGTTTAACTTGTGCCTACAGTTAACAATACTGTATTGTACACTTAAAAATCTGTTAGGAGGGCAGATCTCATGTTGTGTTCTTAGTATAACATAAAAATTTATATACAAATTTGAATTGTTCTGAGCCATTCTAGTGTTTTACAAATTTTAGTATTGTATTCACATACATTTTTAGAAATTATAATGCATTTATGCATTTTCTTAAATTTTTTCTTAATTATAACAATAATATATGTTCAATGTAGAAAATTTGGAAAGCATATAAAAGCATACATAAAAATGGAAATAAAAATCACTGATAATTCTACATTCCAGCTATAGCCAGTGGTGACATTTGGGTGCTTTCAATCTTGATTTGTATTTGGGCGTGCATCAATAAAAATATTATAACCTTATTTGTCTTACTTATCATTATATCATGAAAATTCCCATGTTATTAAATGTTCTTTGAAAACTATATGTACCAACCATAATGTATCTGACCATTTCCCAATTATTGGATATTTGGTTATAATCCATCCCACATTATAAATAACTGTAATGGAAGTCCTCAAGAAAATCTGTTTTTCTTCATTAAAGATTCCTCAAAGTGGAATTGTTGAGTCAAAAAGCCATATCGAATTTGAAGGCTCTTAATAAAAATCACAAAATTGGTTTCCCAAAAATTGTCTTAGCTCTATTACTTACTTTACTTACTCATGTAATCTCTCAGCCCTCAGAGATACTCCAACTATGAAAAAGAGCACAAAAATAAATACTTCATTTTATAACTTTCAGCCTCAATGGTGTAACTGATATGAGACTTACATTCTGATTGCAAATAACTATAAAACTGGACAAAATGTAACTGTTTGCACATATTGAACAATAACAGATACAGGATTGTGAATTTTTTTTTTTAGACAGGATCTTGCTCTGTCGCTCTGGGCAAGAGTGTGGTTGCATCATTATAGCTGATTGCAACTTCAAATTCCCAGGCTCAAATGAGCCTCAGCCTCCCGAGTAGCTGGGACTATAGGCATGTACCACCATGCCTGGCTAGTTTTTCTATTTTTTGTAGAGAAAGGGTCTTGTTCTTGCTCAGGCTGGTCTCAAACTCCTGATCTCAAGCAATCCTCCAGTCTCGGCCTCACAAAGTTCTAGGATTACAGATGTGAGCCACCATGCCTGGCCAGGATTGTGATTTCTGAAGGAAGAAAAACACATGAATTCCACCCCATGCTCTTTCTGGGTATCAGTGCAAGGTGACAGTGCACAAGCAAGAGACAAGAGTCTAGTTGAGTTGGGAAGGCAGAATTCTGAGTTTGGGGCTGCTTCAGTGGCTGAAATTTGCAAGGCATAGTCCTAGAATGGAGGAAGCAGCAAAGATGAGTACGTGAGAAGTCTAAGTTGGGGTTCCCTGCATGATCCTTAGTCCCTGGCTGATAGCTCGACTGTATATGCACAGAACTAAACATGTGAAGTCCAGTGGAGAGATGTTGCTCCAGGACTGAGAGATGGAGAGAAATGTCAGAGGCCATGCAGTGCTGGGAGATGATGGAGTTCTGGTCTAGCAAAAGTGGAAGAAATCACTGAAGTTTTTAGCTTTTCACTGAGAACCTCAAATACCTTAGAAATAAGAACCACATCCCAGAGTAAAGGCTCTGGATAGAGTAAGGACAAAAGCTGTAACAAAAATGTTTATAGCAGCTATATTGATAATTGTCCCAATCTGAAATTAACCGAATGTTCTTCACTGGTTGTATGGATAGACATACTGTGGTATATGCAACACTACCCAGCAGCCTAAGTGAACAAACTAATGTTACATGTTGCAATCTCAAAGGCAGAATGCTGATTAAAAAAGAAAAAGAAAAACCAATCTCAAATAATGAGATGGCACATAGTATGTGGTTTCACTTATATAACAATCTCAAAAGAAAATATCATGGTGATGGCCAACAGAGCAGTGGTTGCCAGGGTATTGGGGTGAGGTGGGGCGTGGATACAAAAGAAGAGCACAAGGGAATTTTTTGGCATGATAAAACTGTTCAGTATTCTGATTGTGGTGGTGGATCTACGCACCTTTACGTGTGTTAAAATTCATAGGACACTATACCAAAAGTCAATTTGCTATGTGATAACGAAACAGACAAAATTAAACTAAAATAGCGTGTGTGTGTGTGTGTGTGTGTGTGTGTGTGTGTGTGTATAAAGTTCTTAAAGGAGAAAATGTATATCATGAAAAAGAAAACAGGGCTTCTTAGAGGAGAAATGAAAAATGTTAAAAAAAAACTAGATGAAGATTTCTACCATAATATTGGAAATGAAAAATATAGTGAATGGACTGTACAGCACATTTAATACTGCAAAAGAAAGGGTTAATTGGAGTGCTTGAAGTTAGATTGATAGACATTATCTAATTGGGAAAAAATGAGAGAAATATTAAAAAATATGTTGGGCCTCAGCTTCCTTTGGAGCAGTATCAAGCAATCTAAAATGCATGTATTTTTAATACAAAAAGAGAAGAGAGCGAGAGAGTGAGAGAGTATGACCAAAAAATGTTTAAAGAAATAAGTGGTCAAAATTGTCCTAAAATTGGTGAAAACCATCACATTATTTTTACAAAATATCAGTGAAGGCTGAGCAGGATAAATAGAAAGAAAACCAACATATGGTAAAACTGCTGAAAACCAATATATCAGCCCCTGCAAAAGGAAGAATAGAAGAATTGCAAATTACATCTCATCAGAAACTGTGGAGGTCAAAAGTCAGTACAACTTTATATTTGAAGAGCTAAAAGAAAAAAAAAAGTTCCAAATCGAAAGTGAAATAAGTATATTTTCACATAAACAAAAGCTGAGAATTTTTTTTGCCAGTAGACTTGAATTATAAGAATTGATCCAATACGTTTTCATGCTGAAAGAAAACAATACCAGATGGAAATGTGATTGAATAAAAAGAAATAACACTAGAAATAGTCAATATGTGTCTCAGTAACAGAAATAATTTTTATCTTAATTTCTTTAAAAGACAAGTAATTGCTTAATCCAAAGATAAATTGTTGTGAGGGCTTTATAACATGAACAGAAGTAAAATACAGTAAAATATAAATAATAGCATAAAAGCCAGAGGCAGAAGTTAAAAAAGTAAAGTACTGTTGCATTTGTACATTTTTCATGAAATGGTACAGCATTAATTCTAAGTAGATTGTCATAGTTAAGGACATATACTGCAATATCAAAGCAACCAGTAAAATTATACAAAAAATAATATCCAAAGAGCAAATATAAAATGAAAAAGAATACTAAAATAAAGGCAGGAAAGGAAAAGCAAAGAAACAAAAATGAATAAAATAAATAGGGAAATATCAGCTAGATAGTGTACTTAAACCCACTGTATTGACAATATGAGACAATGTAAGAAACGTAAGAAGCCGTGTTTGCTTATTTCTGCTTGGCAGCATGATTTCACGAAGCCCCTGTCTCTATGATGACATGTGGCCCCGCAAAGGGATGCTTGGAAGACAAAACGGGATAGAGTACATGCTCCCCTTGTCTCTTGTCTGACTCAGTGAATTCTTTAAAAGATAAATGACCCTACTTCTCGCTTTTTCCTACACATAGCACAATGTCTGATGAGTTTAGTGATTATTCTTCTGTAATCTATAATCAGATGTATTCTCATACCAAACCTAACCTCCACAACCTGTATGTAAAGTGTGCACTAAAACACTATGCTCGAGCAGTCTCAGAGAGGCTCCCCGAAGGGCTGCTCCCAGGTCTATAGTCCTCAGTACAACTTCTGAATACAGCTGATTTTAATTCTTTAAAAGTTTTTTTTTTCTTTAGTCTGCAATAGTTATATGAATTGTAAATATAACGCTAAATAAAAGGTAATAAAACTGAGACTGGACACAAAGTCACCACCCTTAGTATTTAGGAAAGATGTACTTTATATATAAAGTGACAAACAGTATTTTAAAAAAGTTTGAAAAAAGGTGTTTTCTGTGCACAGTAACCTAAAGAAAGTTTAACGTCAATGTGTACTTTAAGACAAGAAACATTACCAGAGACCAGAATATTTAATAATGAAACAAGTGGTAATTCATCCGTCATACACGAAAATCCTAAATGTGTGTACATATAATAATAATAGAGGTTTGAAATATATGTAGCAATGATTGATAGAACTAAAAGAGGAATATGAGAATCCAGCCACTATGGAAAAGTGTATGAAGGTTTCTAAAGAAATTAAAAAATAGAGCTAGCATATGACCCAGTAATCCCTTTTCTGGGCATATACCTAAAGGAAATGAAATCATCTTCTCATAAAGGTATCAGCACATCCATATTCATTGCTGCATTATTTACAATGGTCAAGATACTGAAGCAATCTAAGTGTCTGTTGACCTGTGGATTGATAAAGACACTGTGAGATATATACATATATATAAAATTCAAAAGGATATCATTCAGCCCTGAAAAAGAAGGACATATTGCCATTTTCCACAGCATGGATGAGCCGGAAGTACATTATATTAAGGGAAATAAGCCAGATATAAAATTTTTCAAATTTTATAACACTATACAATTTCAAAATTTCTTTATATGCATGAACTCATTTAATTTTCAAAACTGTTTCTTTTGTATAGAATAAATTCAGTTATTACCATTTTACAGAAGTACAAATTTACAAACATAGCTCAGAAAACTTACAGTTCAAATTACCTAACAAATGGCAGGGCAGTAGATAGACAGGTATGTTGCATCAAAAAGGTTAGACATTTTTGTCTAAAAGGGTCCTGATTTTTTTTAATTTAGTTTTGTTTTGCTTTTAGTATGTCTTGTTGCTTCTGCTCATCGATGAGACAGATGCTCTTGTAAGATGTGTTTATATTTCAGCTTTCCTACGAGAATTTAATAAAGTCTTAGTTGATTATTGTAATGACAACTAAAGAGAGGATAATAGTTAAATAACAGAAAAAGAAGCTGACTTGTAAAGGTCTGGTGAATTTCCCCTGTGTGGGAGATAGTTGAGAGGTACTCATTGAAATTGTAAAGCCCCCTATGTGAGTATGAGGATGAAAAAAAAAGTTGTTAACTGCTTTTATTTTTACTCCTTAGCTTTCTTCTCTGCTTTGTTTCTAGAAGGGCTTCGCAGTATCTGAGATTAACAAGACATATTGTCATTTCTCTGAAAAATTTATTTTGCATTTCTGCAAGCATACTTGCTGCCAGGTGTTTTAGGGAAGCCATGGGAAATACTGCACTATAATTACTAGCCATTTGAAATTCAATTTCTACCATAAAATAGTGTTTAGTAAGAGAACTCAGAGGAACAATTTCATCTTTTCATCTTTGTTCAATCTATCCTTCTGACAAAAGAATCCCTGTTGTCCCAGAATTCAAATCTCTCAAGACAGAAGTCTAAAAGCAGCTTTTCTGCAAACTTTCAACCTTGGTATTATAGCTCTTATTAAAATCAGTATATATTGTTATATTCTAGAATGTATCTAGAATAGAGTTATTGATGAATACAAACATTATATTATTTTATTTTATTCTGAATTGAACTTCAGTTTCTAGGTCCTTGGAAAAACTATAAATGTGTGAGTTGGTCCCTACTTAGTCTTAAAATCAATAGTTTAATTTTTTTCCTTGATAAACATAAAACAGTTTAAACAAATGGAAAGACATGCCATGTTTTGGGGAAGTTAAGTGGTATGACGAAGAGATCAAGTCTCTCACAATTTTTTTTTTTGCAATTTTAGAATGATTTCAATAAATCTACCAGCAGAATATATTATTTCTTTATCTATGGAAATTGACTATGAAGTCCATATGGAAAAATATGCAAGGAAGTGGCTGTGAGAGACATCGAAAATAGGAAAATGGGGTGGGGGATTAGCCCTCTCAGATATTAAAATAAATTATAAAGGCTACATAACCAGAGGAATGCTGTATTTGGATAGGAGTAGGCAAAAAGAGAAATGGAATTAATTAAAATTTAGAAAGATTCAAGTATATTTGGAAATTAGTAGTTGATATAGGTAGCATCTTGAATACATAGAAAGGTAGACTTTTTTTTTAGGAAATGGTGCTTGGACAATAGGATCACCATTTGGAAAATTAAAACTAGATTTATACTTCACATGATGTGTAATGGGGTAAGTACCAAATGGAATAAATATCTAAATGTAAAAAAACTCTCTAAAGCATTAGAAAATAGTGTTGGACAATTACTTCATAAGGTAGGATTGGGAAAAACCTTCCCAACTATTTTCCAATTCCTGGAGCAATAAAAACAATGACAAATTAATTTATTAAAAAAAAACCAACAATAGTTTTTCATGTTTTAAGAAAAAGAACAGGAGCAAAGTCACGAGACATAACACAAAATGGAACAATAATATTTGCAACTTCTATCATAGACAAAGGGCTAATATTCCAAATACATAAAGAGTTCCTAAATATGGAAAAGAATACTCCAACAAAGTGAATGGGACAAGTAGAAAAAAGTGATCAAAGATTTTATAAATAAAAGAAATTCAAGTGGCTCTTAACTATATGTATATATATATATATAACTCATTCTGGCTCCTAAAATAAAACTGCAAATTAATCTCCATGGAGGCATAATTACTCAATTATTAGATTGTCAAAAATCTAAACGTTTGAAAAAATAATCTGTTGGCAAGGCTGTAGCAAAACAGGAAGTCCAGGTGAAAATGAAAAAAAAAAAAAAACCTATGGAGAAGAATTTGGAAATATTTCATTGAATTACTTATTTCTGGCTCAGGACTCTTACTTCAAGGATATTATCTCAAATACATACTTGAAAAATATTAATTGACTTGCACAAAGTTACACATTAAGGTCTCTTAATAGCAAAAAGACTAGACGCAATCTAGATACACATTAAAAGAGAATCACTGATTCACCACACGGTCAAGTATTGTGCAGTTGCAAAAGGAGTTAGGACTCTATTCTTTGATATGGAATGAGTTCCATTTTTACACTTTGGTCTGGTGCTATCTCTAGGACACATCGTTACATGAAAATCGTAAAACTGGAAAAAGCATAAATAGTGTGCTTTCTTTTGTGAAAGCTGGTGAGTATATGCCTACATTTGCAGATAGAAACAATTCGAGTCACCCAAATTTTGCTGTCAATGCCATTCTGGGAGACCAGTATCATGCAATCCCTCCAAAGGAAAATATTCCATTGGCCAGATAGATTGATCTTTTTATCAGACTGTCCTCTTGAAATCTGGACCCTGTTACAGGCAAACCCCATGGGCGTGAGTCCTGGAGTACCTGGGAGCATATGACCAATCCCACAGGAGGATGGAGCATGAGACAGCACTCTAAAGGGGAACAGTGAGAATCTTAGTACTGCTGGGACTGGGTCCCAGCCAACAGAGGGGAGTTTGAGAATTTCTAGGAAGGCATTTCAAAGTGCAGTGTTCTCCTCTGACATATGGATCCTAGGGTAGGGGGGCCTCCTTGTCCAGGCCTAAGAACAGTATTGTGGAAGAGACTGGAATAGAAATAAGAATTCTATATACTTTTGACTTTGGAAGCTGAAAATTTTTACAAAATTAAGAGCAAAAATGAAATTAAAAAAAAAACTAAAAAGTTTAAGTTTGAACATAAAAGTTCAAAACACATGGAAACAATAAACCTTAGTATATATATGTTTTCATTAAATAAACATACAGGGAAAAGAAACCTTCCAATTGACCTTAGAATACAATATTTTGTGATATATTTTAGGGGCAAAAATCTGCAATGAAATCTTAAACCTCATTCAGCAGTCTTAATGTTAATAATAATCTTAGTACTGTTATTTGGAAACTATTACATTCAGTCAGTTCTGCTATAACGTGACATATATTAAAATCTCCATGCTATGCAAAGTACTGCAAAAAAAAAAAAAACCCATAGGGTTCATGGGGAAAAGGGGGTTAGGAAGAGAACACTCAAAAACTTTATGAATAGCACATTTAAAAAAATGATAGGGGCCGGGTGCGGTGGCTCACGCCTGTAATCCTAGCACTCTGGGAGGCTGAGGTGGGTGGATCGCTCAAGGTCAGGAGTTCGAGACCAGCCTGAGCAAGAGCGAGACCCCGTCTCTACTAAAAAAATAGAAAGAAATGATCTGGACAACCGAAAAATATATATATATAAAAAATTAGCCGAGCATAGTGGCACATGTGTGTAGTCCCAGCTACTCAGGAGGCTAATGCAGAAGGATCGCTTGAGCCCAGGAGTTTGAGGTTGCTGTGAGCTAGGCTGACGCCATGGCACTCTAGCCCGGGCAACAGAGCCAGACTCTGTCTTAAAAAAAAAAAAAAATGATAGATACCTATCAAAAAGAGCAGCACAGTTTTACAAATGTTACATTTTTAGGAGATAAATACCAAAACAAATATGGCACTTTCCTTTAAATAAGACCACCAGGATTTCATCATAAGAGACTAAAATAGAAATAAATAAGTTAATAAGAAGCTTTGCAATGGTAAATATAAAAAGTAAATATTCGAGTCAATTTATAATTATTTTCTTTTGAAAACAACACCTATTTATTAATTTATTCACCTAAAACTCCTAGGAGCAATGACAACCCAGAGGGAATGACCACCACCAGTACCCATAGATTGGCGTCTAAACAGAATTTTTCCATAAATGAATCCGTGGATCTTTGGAGAAATAATTCATTACATTCTGGGAAAGAAGAATGGTAAAGATGAAACTGAAATATCTTTTTATCCCCAAAAAACTATGGTATCATTCCTAAAAATCACAGAAGCTTTCTTGAAAAGGTCTCCAACTGGCCCAAAATGGTACAATTTCAGAATCAAAATAAAATTATGACTGTAATTGATTAAAACACATCCTTAAATATAGACAATCCATGAGCTCTTAAAATTAAAAGAACAATTAAAAATTAAACTCACCAGTCACTATTGGATCTTAATAAGGAATCAGCTCATTAATCTAAAACTTGTTAATTAAAGGGAAGTAATTAAGAAATTATTCTGCCTTTTTCTACATTTTAGGATAATATGCACACCCACAATGAAGAAAATGAGAAAAAGAGAGAAAGAGAAAGAGAGAGATCAATCTTTAGTTCAGAATTTCAGCTAAGAAGTATAGAAGGAATGATAGAATTAGCAAAACCACAATTTTGCAACTCCAAATGAAATATCTGATTTAAGCAGTGCTTCTTAGCAGACAGTAAAGGAAATTAGATGACAATTTCAAAGGGAACTTCGTAGCAAAGAGATCAGACTCTGTTATCCATCCTTAGAATTATTACAAGATTAGCAAGTGGACATAATTTGCCTAAAGATGTGGCGAAATATGATGCATATGGTAGCACCCATCAACTGCTCTTGCAAAGATAAATTGAAATCTTACTTTATCAAACCATTAGATCAGTCTTTCAGTCTACAAGGAAACAGAGGGGATAGAAGAACAAGTTAAATGCCACAATAAGAAAGCAGTCAAATCTAGAATATGACACAGTTTACAGAATATTGATTTATCAGACCAGTTGCATAGAATTGGAGAAGCTGGTCTAGATTAAATCTATTTAAAAGGGATTAAAGAGACATAACAACAAGTTATGTAATACAATAACTATTCCTTGTTTGGATCCCCATTCACACAAAACAACTGTGAAAAATAATTTTTAGACAAATTGAGAAATTTGAATATAAACTGTGTGCTGAATGATATTAAGAAATTAGTGTTAATTATTTCAGGCTTTGAAGTTGCAGAAGAATTTTTTTTGTTTGGGGAAATCATTATGAAATATTTAAGTGTACGTTTGGTTATTTAGTGTCTGAGAAGTGCTTTAACATATGCCAGCTAAAATAAATTTCCCCAAAAATAAAAAAACCAAAAAAATTCAACCTTGGAATGGTAAATAAAACAATATGATAAAATGTGGGTGGTTGTTTATGCTGAGAGACAGGTTCATGTAAGTTTGTTTTGGATTCTACTTTGTGAAGGTTTGGAAAATGTCAAAATAAAAGGTTTAAAAAATGGAAAAAATAAAATAGCAGAATGTCATTTGGTTAAAAGGTCTAAGCAATGGCAAAACAAACGCCATTCAAATTTCAAACATTTGGCTTAGCAAAATGCTTTTAATTTCATACTATTTAAATAAATCTTTATTCACTATTCCCGTAATAAACTTTAAAGAATTTGTAAGCAATATTTTTCCCAGTTGAGGCTACAATCTAATAATGAGTTTAGAAACCAGTTTAGCGGGTCTGACCATTCTGACCATTTTTCATTCTGAAAAATGAAAGAGAAAAGCAAAACACAAATATACAAATCCTTAAATAAACAATGAAAAGAAAAAGAAGAGAAAGGAAAAGAAAATATTCCAGTATATCATAGAGGGTAATGAAAAATCACTACACAGAAAACTGCGTCTGACTTAGGTTGTGGCGTACAATGTAAACATTATGGATAAAAACGTGAAAGGTCATCACACCAAATATGCTTTAAAATCACCACTAAGCCCTGCTGCGGCATCGCACTAATAGAGACTCTTGTACATCATGTTCTTCCATCACAAAGGCTAGAGAACTCTCACCGTTGTTAGGTATCAGTGACAACAAACTGATAATCCTGAACTGCAAAGTGCTGTGTCTCTAACCTGCTCAGAACTAACTTCCCTGACCAGCATATGGAAAACAGCGTTCTCTCCAACCCGACCCACTGACATTCCTTACTCTACTAAACCTCTTTCAGTACTCTTTGTCCTTCTTTAAATTGTGAAATATAACACAGTTAATGAATCATGGGTAAAATATAATGTGTAATATATCAATAATAAATTATAAAGCAAAGACTTACGTAACCACCCCGGGAACTTGCGTTTTATTATAGTCCACATTATCATGTGACTTCTGCATTTTCTATGTTCACTATCCGTCTCTTTCCTCACCTCTTACTGTAAATACTATGAGAACAGCACTTTACTATCTTAGTCACTGCTATATCCCCAACACAGACAGTAGAATTAGGCAGGCATTCATTTTTTTTTTTTGTGGGACAAATCAATGAATATATGTTATTTTCTAAATGAATGCCATTTTGTTGGGCATAAAAATGATACAGATGCATTACGGTAGCTTTTATTCCATCCTGCACTTTTCACTCAGCATTTGCCGAAAGGATAGCTGCTAAAGCATAGCAGCTGATGTATGCGGGTCTGTGTTAATTTCCACAAAAGAAGCAGAACCAGAGGAGATGGGGATGGGGAGAAGGCGGAGAGAGAGAGGGCATGTGTGTGCCAGGGTGACAGTGAGAGCAACGGAGAGAGGAAGAAGAGCAGGAGGAGGAGGAGGAGGAGGAGGAGGAGGAGGAGGAAGAAATAAGCAGAAGTTTGCTACAAAGAGCGGGCTTATGTGATAGTGGAGGCTAGCTCAACAAGTCCAAAGTTTGTAGGTCAGGCAGGAAGGAAGCCCACAGGCAGGCTAGAACCTACATGCATAAGTTGAAGTTTTCTGTCTACAGCCATCTAGATAAGAAGGTGCAGAGAAGGAAGAGCAATTGTAGATTCAGCTGCCATTTGAAATCTCATTTTCCAGGGAAAACCAAGTCCCTTTTAAGGGGTTGCCTGATTAGCTCAGGCTCATCAGGGATGATCTTTTTAGCTTAAAGGCAACTGATTAGGGACTTTAGTTAACATCTGCAAAACCCCCTCACAGCAGCTAGTAGATTAATGCTCTATTAGAGTAACTGGAGGAGGGTGTGCGAATGCTGCAGAATGCCTCCTCTCCATCCTCACAGTTTCGCTGGCTGAGTTGACACATCACAAACCGTGCCAAGGTCAGGAAATTTTTGCAAGTGAAAACGTTAGTAATCACTATTTCATGTCAATCTGATAATGTCTCATTGACATTCTCCTGAATATGAGAGCTTTGGGTCTACACTAACGGTTTTAGCCAAGGGTACGGCAGCGTCTCCCAGCCTGGGTTCCTATGAAGCAATTTTGCACTGCAAAGAAGCGTTGCCACTTAGGACTAAGTATTACACAGTGGAAATGAACAGGAGCCAATTTTCAGACTTCAAGTCCAAGTGCCAAGGACTGTCGGGTTCAAGGGGAGACCACTGAATATTCTAAATTAGATTGATACTTTTATTCTAACGTGACTACTTAAAAATCACTCAAAGAATCAAGATTTTTCACAGTCTGCAGACAAAGTATCATGAACTTAATGTTGATGGACCCCTTTTAAAAAACAAAACAGAGTTTAAGCCACATTTCATAAACATTTTATTTTCAGTCTTTCATCTGATCTTCCCATCACAGTAACGATGCCAATTGAAATCTCATAGGGTCACTTAAATGTCAAGTGTGTGCTTTTCATACTAAATTTCCATAATATCTTGGTTGCTGATTAGCATACTGTACTTGCACTGGTTTTCTGAAAGCGAAGCATTGATAGCCTATCCAGGTTACCTTGCAGGCAGTTACCCAATTAAAGAGAAACCCAATGATGGCATGTAGTGATGGTTTCAGTAAAAACCTGATGGCTTAAGGAAGTTTGAACAGAATGAAATTACCTTCCTTGCTCAGTAATTTAGACAATTCCCCTTCCTCCGTGACACAAACTCTGGAGAAATTTGGCCATAAGAATTACCCAACTGAGAGAAAAGTTGGAAATCAGCAAGCCTGTATAAAAATAGCTGAATTTTGTGACTCCTCTGTAGGATAAAAAGTAGCAAGTAACACTTTAAAGTGTAGTTATTTAGATTCTGACTTTCATAGGAATTCCTTTATTAGAAAACTCCTATTCATCCAGCTTTCAGCTGAAAATGTCATTATTTTCAAAGGAGAACATAGCATTGCATGCTTATCCTTTCTCAGCAGTGATCTTGAGGGTGACTATGCATTTTATTACATAGCCAGGGATCCATGCCCGGAAGGCACTTAGAATGCTTAGCGTCAATTGGATTACAAGCTTTCAAGCACATATGTTTACTTTCATAGAAAGACAATTTTTTTTCTTTTTGCACTACTTGGGAAATACAAGGGGACTTCAAAAAGTTCATGGAAAAATGGAATTCAAAGATAAAAAGAAAAATATAAATTTTATTTCTCAACATAAGCTCTATCAAGGTCCAGGCACTTTGGTGAGCTATGATGCCAAGTCATTTAGTCCATCCTAAAGAACTGAGGGTCTGGGAATTTAATCATGTCAATGCAGTCTTTTTACATCATTTCCTGAAAAAAATCCAAAAAACTCTCCCCTTTAAAGATTTTTTTTAAGATTAGGAAACAAAAAGAAGTCAGGAGGAGCCAAATTAGGACTGTAAGGTGGATGCCTAATAATTTCCCATCAAAACTCTTGTAAAATTGCTTTTGTTTGTTGAGAAGAGGAACATAATTATCCTAGTGGAGGAATCCGTGGTGAAGTTTTCCCAGCATTTATCTGCTAAAACTTTGAGTAACTTTCTCAAAACACTCTCACAATAAACAGGTATTAGCATCCTTTGGCTCTCCAGAAAATCGACAAGCAAAATGCCTTTAGCATCTCCCAAAAACTGTTGCCTTGACTTTTGCTCCTGACCAGTACAGTTTTGCTTTGACCACTTCTACCTCTCGATATCATTGATTGTGTTTGTCTTCAAGATCCTATTGGTACAAACTTTTAATTAGTGGACTAATTTATCATTAATGTCTACTATTCTTATTATAAAATTATTCACTGAATAAAGAAGTAAATAAAAAAAAACAAAACAAAACAGAAATGATCCAACTGTAGTGTCTTTCCCACACTCTGTCATAGCCTTGGAATAAATGCTTTGATGAATCCCAAAGGTGCGTCAGCAGGAAGCTAGCAGCAGTCACACTGCTCACCACAGATTCTTTTTTTTTTTTTTATTTCAGGGTATTGTGAGAGTACAAACATTATGGTTACACTTTATGTCTTTGCCTCACCCAAGTGCAGGTTAAAGGCATGCCCTTTCCCCCTACAATGCTCCCCGTGTCCTTTAATTTCAGATTTACCCCCCATTCCCCTAATCCCTGGAGAGTATTTCTGCCATGTGATCACCCTAGTGTTGATCAGTTAGTACCAATTTGATGGCGAGTATAAGTGGAGCACATTCTTTCACTCTTGTGGAGTCTCACTTTGGATAATGGGCTCAAGTTTAATCCAGGAAAGTATAAGAGGTTCCAGATCACTGTCGTTTCTTACGGTTGAGTAATTCCATTGTAAACATATACCAAATTTTAATAATCCACTCATGGATTGATGGGCACTTGGGTTGTTTCCACATCCTTGCAATAGTGAATTGTGCTGCCATAAACATTTGGGTTCAAATGTCTTTATCATAGAAGGTTTCGTGCTCTTTTGGGTATATGCCTAATAGTGCCATTGCTGGATCGAATGGTATTTCTATTTTTATCTCTCTGAGGTATCTCCAAATTCTTTCCCACCAGCAGTGTAAGAGTGTTCCTGTCTCTCCGCATCCTCACTAGCATTTGTTGTTTTGGGATTTTTTGATATTGGCTACTCTCACTGGTGTTAGGTGATATCTCATTGTGGTTTTGATTTGCACTTCTCTAATGATTAGAGATATTGAGCATTTTTTTATATGTTTGCTGACCATTATTCTGTCTTCTTTTGAAAAGTTTCTGTTCATTTCCTTTGCCCATTTGTTGATGGGGTTGTTTTATTTTTTCTTGTTGATTTTTTTGAATTCTAGATAGATTCTGGTTATCAGTCCTTTATCAGATGTGTAGAGAGCAAATATTTTTTCCCATTCTGTGGGCTGTCTATTCACTCTAATAATAGTTTCCTTGGCAGTGCAGAAGCTTTTTAATTTGATCGATCCCATTTATTTATTCTTGTTGCTGCAGTGATTGCTTTGGGGGTCTTCTTCAAGAATTCCTTGCCTAGGCCGATGTCTGAAAGGGTCTTCCCAACATCTTCTTTTAGAATTCTTAGTGTTTCATGTCTTAGGTTTAAGTCTGTTATCCATCTTGAATTGATTTTTGTGAGAGACAAGAGGTGGGGGTCCAGTTTCATTCTTCTGCATGTAGCTATCCAGTTTTGGAGCAGCAATCAAAAACTTTCCAAAACGTAAAAGTCCCGGACCAGATGGCTACACTTAAGAGTTTTACCAAACATTCAAAGAAGAACTCATACCTATACTACAGAAATTATTCCACAATATCGAGAAAGATGGCATCCTTCCTAACTCATTCTGTGAAGCCAATATCACCTTGATACCAAAGCCAGGAAAGGACACAACAAAAAAAGAAAACTATAGACCAATATCCCTCATGAATATAGATGCAAAAATCTTCAACAAAATTTTAGCAAATAGAATTCAGCAACACATCAAAAAAATAATTCACCGTGAACGGGTGGGCTTTATTCTAGAGATGCAAGACTGGTTTAACATACACAAATCTATAAATGCAATTCACCACATAAATAAAAGCAAGAACAAAGACCATACGATTCTTTCAATAGATGCAGAAAAAGCATTTGACAAAGTCCAATATGCCTTTATGGTAAAAACTCTCATCAAAATAGGCATAAATGGCTCATTCCTTAAAATTATCAAGTTCGTTTATGAGAAACCCACTGCCAATATCATATTGAACGGGGAAAAATTGAAACCATTCCCACTTAAAACTGGAACCAGACAAGGCTGCCCTCTATCTCCACTTCTATTCAACATAGTGCTCGAAACCCTTGCCACAGCAATTAGGCAAGAG
>CAUYSK010122341.1:0-47197 GCA_963575035.1 Avahi laniger
TACCCTCTACAATGCTTCCCGTGTCCTTTAGTTTCGGATTTATGCCCCCATCCCCCTAATCCTTGGAGAGTATTACTGCCATGGGAGCACCCTAGTGTTGATCAGTTAGTGCCAATTTGATGGCAAGTACAAGTGGAGCCCATTCTTCTGATCTTGTGGTGCCTCACTTTGGATAATGGGTTTAAGTTTAATCCAGGAAAGTATAAGAGGTTCTAGATCACTGTCGTTTCTTATGATTGAGTAATATTCCATTGTATACATATACCAAATTTTACTAATCCATTCATGGATTGACGGGCACTTGGGTTGTTTCCACATCCTTGCAATAGTGAATTGTGCTGCCATAAACATTCGGGTGCAGATGTCTTTATCATAGAATGTTTTTTGCTCTTTTGGGTAGATGCCTAATAGTGCTATTGCGAGATTGAATGGTATTTGGCCTCTATCAAAAAAATCCCAAAACAACAAATGCTGGCAAGGATGTGGAGAGACAGGAAAACTCTTACACTGCTGGTGGAACTGCAAATTAGTGCAATCTCTGTAGAAAAGAATTTGAAGATACCTCAAAGAGCTAAAAATAAAAATAGGAAACAAAATCTTCTACAGAGAGTTTCGTTGGTACTGAAATTCACCCAACTCCACATGAATTCTCATATTTGAAATGCTCACTACTTCTTTTCAATTAACTTCTTTATCTATCCTACAATTCCATGCATGTTAGTGACAACCTAAAGGCAAATATCTCTACAGAATAAGGGAATGATAACATTCTGAGCAAAAGTAATGTCCCAAACAGACGTGAATTCTCAGTGCCATTGAGTTCTCACAATACTAGAGGGAATAAAACAATGCCTTTATAGCTAATTGCAATGTAGTATTTAAAAATATATGTATTTCAACAGAACTTTTAAGGCTATCAATCATTCTACATTTAACGGAGATTACATTAGATCTAGAGATGTTAATTTAGATTTTATTCTGTTATTGATTTATGTTAATAGGTTTGGTTACTGGTTTCAAGGAGTATTGGAAGTTTATTTTCTTTTCACAGATAATATTAACATTTGTCTTAGAGGGACCTCTGTCCTTCAGGGACAATAATATTTTAATTTCCCAAATCTAAATTTCTTCTTCTATAAAAATTTTTAAAGCCAGTAATTGGTATAAAAAGGCAGAACAAATAAAATTATAGCTACTAACTGGCATTCATTTATCATACACCAGGCAACTCGCAGAAAGCTTTACATATACTATTTTGATTAATTCTTATGATACTGGAATTCCACCAGGTGGACACAATGATCCCTAAATAACCTAAAGACAAAAAGACTGAGGCTTACAGAAGGTAAGCAATTTGCCAAGGGTCACAGAGCAAAAAAGAGGTGGAGCTGGGATTCAAATCCATCTTGTTCTGAAATCTTTCCTCTTTATTTCTTCTTATAACTAAAAAGAGTAATGGCACAACAGATGATCATATTTGATTTATTAGAACATAAATACTGATTTCAAATGTAAGTACTAACTCAGGCACAAGTTACCTCATACTAAAAGCATTTAGAAATGATTCAGTAAAAATTCATACTCTGTAGGCTTATAGGGTCCTTTGATATTGTCACCCAGAGCAGTGTTGCTCAACCTTTTTTTTTTCACTCTCATCCCTTCTAAGGGGCCTTTTGAGACATTTTTTTCTTAATCACCTGCTATGAAATCTTAATACTACAGATATACCATATATTTGTTTATGCACCATATGTATATCTGTGCTTTATGTGTAAGAAAAGTGAGGGATTTTTTGCTTCCTAGCATAAATTTTTGCCCCTTGGGGGCAATGAGAATGCATGATCTAGAAAATGTACCTCTTTGTTTTTCCAAAACCTCCCAACTCACTGTTGTTGCTTATCATTGTATGGGCTTAGGGCTTTTAGATCTTTAGCTTAAAGTTTTCCAGTGTGTTAAAATGCAAATACATAAAAAAAATGTTAATGAACCGCTACAAGCCATCTATATCGTGACTTGAATAGAAGATCAGAAAGCCAGTCTGATGGGGAAAGAAGGAGAATGCGGGGGCACTCTGCGCTGGAGCAGGGGAACGGGGAAGAACAGAGCCTCTGGTGTTCGAATGCCTGCATCACGGTGGTGCTTCAGTCTAGTCCTGTTGAAGATTTTAACATAAGTCCTTTAAGAAAAAATGCCAGCTCCCATTCATGATGGACAAGAAGACTTAGTCATAAGCCACCTTAGTGGCCATCACCCTATTGATTAGTGTGTAAATATTAGGTTTCCTGCCTGTAAAGAATTTGCTGTTTGGTGCCTTTCAGGCCTGTTTGTGTACTCCCAACCACTACGTGGCCAAGAATAAGTAAGTTTATGTAATGTTCCAAAGAAACTGCTCAACACCATGGCTCATTTTAACCGAGGTATGAATAGAAGACAGAGATGAATTCACAAATACTTCTTTCACATGCACTGTAAAATATAACTTTTTACTCCTCCAGGCCAAAATAGTCTTAACCATTGATGTAATTATAGCTCACAACTATAATTTGGAGTTAGCTCTGGTTGACTCTAAATTCACACAGGAAAATAATTCACTCATCTTATTGGAACAGTGAAGTATATAACTTTATAAAACCCATACGGTTTCAACAATCCCAAAAAGTATGGTGAATCGAAAAAGAAATCGACAGTTGATAATTTAATAAGACAACAATAATTATCTATCATTCATTCTTTGCCGACTTAAAGGCTAAAGTGCTATACTTGACACTTTATAAACATTACCTATTTAATCCTTTACAGCAATCTGTAATATTTGTACCCTCATTTACAAAGGACATGAGTGCAGAAAGGACAAGTGATTTTCCTGAAACCACTTGGAAGTACAGAAGAGTTCAAACTCCTGGCATCTCAAGCTCATGCCTTGCCACTTCAGCCACAGAGAAAGGATGGAAAACTCAAGTCTGCAAACTTTTTCAATCAAATGGAAGAAATCTTGGGAAAGGAGAGGTCATGAATATGTTGTGAAAATATTCTGAGATGTAGCTTGTGAGAAGATATTGTATAGATGATTTCAACTGTAGGATCACTTAAAAAAAAAAACCTTCAAGTCAGAATTTCTGACTCTGGGAATTGTGAAACATGCATGTCAGGACCTTGGTAAATAATTAATGAACTTGTGGCTACTTCACACAAGTGTAGTCACACTTTCCAGAAGCCGCGACCATTCTCGTAAATCACCTGCATCTCTTACTTCCCGCCAATGGCATTGAACTCTATGACCAAAGGCCTGAGTCTCCTAATTTCTAGGCCAGTACTTTTCTTCACTTATAGTACATTGTTACCAAGTAGAATAAAAGGCTTGAAATCACAGCAAAAATTGACCTTTTGGGCATCATCAATCTCCTTTCTGGATGCAGATTTACCTAATATTTGAGTTAAACACATTGACAACAAAGCAAACATATAAACTACTAACATAGATATGTTTACTTTATCCCACATAGTTATCAAACATCCCTAAATAATGACATTTTTAATAACTCCAAAATAAAGACTGAAATTGTTCTGACATGTGATGTAACGTGTACAACTGGTCAAAGTATAACCATTGCAATAAAAGATGTTTTCACCTAATTTCCTAGAGATTTCAGATGTTTGCTTAGCCTTTAGTAACTGGAAAATTCCTCAACTCATTGTGCACTTACTAACATATTCTATTAGGAAAATGTTTGCTTTCCAAATAAATAATCCAAGCCATAAAATTCAGCCAATGTTTTACAATATAAACATGACACTAAAAGAAGCATTTTTAAAATCGTTATGTATCTTCCAATGAAATTCTTATTTAATATGTTCCTTTGTAAAATGAGAAAGCTTCTTATATCATCTTCTTTGAAATGTTTTGTGACATTTTCATTAAGACTAATGTGTACAAATGTTATATTTAAAATAGTTTATATTGTATAATTGTGAATATTACTAAAAATATGCAGCATATTAGTATTTTACCTTTTCAATCTTCTACTACTTGAAACTAATTTTAAAGCTGTCAGTCTAGGCATTTCCATTTATTTTAAATATTAATAAAATAATCAGATAAACCAGGCCTTTCTAGAAGACATATCTAAGCATTTTAACAACGTAAAGAAGTCCAACATATTTTTACACAAGAAGTCAAGTTAACATTTAGATCATGAAGACTCTATAACAACTACTGATTAAATCTCAAAATGTTATGCTGATTTCAATGGAAAGAAAAAAACATACAGGTGAAATGCTAATCATGACTGCTTCTTTAACTTATACACACATTTCCAAGATTGTTCTAAATTGCCAAACCTTGTCACCTAAAAATCTAGTAGGACAAAAATAATACTAATCATAGCATTGCCCAGCACTGTGTGAAATATGTACAACTCTGGAAAATTACAACTGAAGCCAAGTATACCTACATATATATTTTCTATCACTTTAGAACAAATCTACCATTTGTAAGTTACGTTACTTACCTAGAAGCATGTTTCTTAGCAATAGTCAATTCAGCCAGCCTGTAATTTCTGTATAACAAATGTATCAAGAGCTGAGAAGTACATTAACCTGCCACGAGTTTTATTACAGATGGAGTGTGAGCCTTCACAAACTCTTCCTTGTATGCTAAGCCTGCTGGAGTACTGGCCCAACCCCACTCGCTCACTGTGTACCTCATTCGAAACTAACAAACAATACGGTGACTGTCAGTAGATGTTGCCTCCTCAACCCACGGAGCCAAAAAAAATTATGGAAAAGTAGGTTACTTCACTGGAGTTTGAGATGTATTCTGAATTGATCATGCTGTTTCTTTAAAATTCCAAGTAATATATTTGCCTCAATTCACAAAGAAAAAAATTTAAACATATGCAAATAAGTTGATAAAGTCATATTTTAATAATGTAACTACCCTCTTTTTTCCCCAATGTTTTTTCTCTAAGAATTTAAAAATACTTTTCATGCTAAACTAAAAAGAAATTCTGCTACAAGAGAAACTCTGTATACTATGCATACTTTTAAGGAAGATTGAATATTAAAATTATATCACTCATCAAGGATCAGAAAATGCAAATATATTTATTATTTGGTGTTAGGAGCTTGAACCTCCAATGAGATTTCACTTTCACAATGGATTGTTTGTTTGGTTCCAATACTAAGATAATTACTTCTGAAATAGGTTTCTCCTGAGAGAAGAACAAGCCTTACAGTTTTAAAGCAATAAGGATATTACAGTGAACATTTAACAAAGGAACGTCTCGTCTCTTTTTATTTTTCTACTGGATGCATATTAACAGTTTAAAAAAAGAAAATATATCTGGGCCCAAAGGAAGAATACACAGCATGCTAGCCAGCACTGAAATCAATGATATGAATGTGAATTCTGAGACTGTTTTCTAAAATAGAAAATAACATTTTATTTTGTATGAAACATGTCCAAATATTATATATTTTAGCAATTGTTTTTAAATTATCCTCCAACAGATACTACCTTTTACACATTATAATAACAGAAGACAGTAGTTAAAATCTACCTTCCCAGAGTACAAACAGTGAAGTTTTTACAGGTATTTGTTTATGTTTCTTTCTCTATTCCTTAATGTGGGGATTCAACCTTTACATGACTGGCTACTTTTATTTTGGTTAAAACAAGGTTAAAAAGTTAAATATAGGAAAAGTGAGGGACAGAGAATCTGAGAAAAGTGCAAAAGGGAAATGACTCTAGGTGGTAAAAGGAAAATGGGGAAAGACTATGAAGACAGGATAATTTGGAACATAGGGAACAAAGGAAGAGAGGTGGCCAAGGAGGATAATGACACAACAGACCAAGGTCTGTTTATGCCACTGTAAAATGCAAGCCTCCTGCATATCAATATATAAATGTATCAAATATATATATCAAATACACACACACATATATATATATTTGACTGTAGCACTCTAAACGAAAACATGCATTCTTACCTTGGGTGAACCAGCTACCAAATAGAGAGAAGTGTGGGGGGGTGTGTGTGTTTATGTTAACAAGTATTTCTCTAGAAATGTGGAAGGAAGCCTCTTCCTGCCCGTGACTTCCCATTCACTTTAACCCAGCGATTCTCACACTTGAGCGTGCATCAGAATCCCTGGAGGACTTGTTAAAAGAAGTTGTTGGACCCTGTCCTCAGAATTTCCAATTCAATCTGTCTGCAGTGTGGCCTGAGAATTTGAAATCTGTAAGTTCTGAAGTGTGACAGTTAATTTTATGTCAACTTCACTGGATTAAGGAATACTTAGATAAAGCGTTATGTATGGGTGTGTCTGTGGGAGAGTTTCTGGAGGAGATTGGTATGTGTGTGTCTGTGACCGAATGAGAAAGATCTATTCTCAGTGTAGGTAGGTACCATCCAATTGGCTTGGGGACTAGATAAAACAAAAAGGCAGAGGAAAGGTATATTATTAATGTTCTCTCTCTCTTTCTCTCTCTTCTCTCCCCACTCCAGCTGGGACACCCTTCTTCTCCTGCCCTTGGATATCAGAATTCCAGGTTCTCTGGCCTTCGGACTGTGGGGCTTACACCACCAGCAGCCTCTTAGATTCTCAGGCCTGCAGCCTTGAACTGAGAGTCATACCATCAGCTTCCTGGTTCTGAGGCCTTTGGACTTGGACTTAGTCATGCCACCGGCATCCCAGGTCTCCAGCTTACAGATAGCTTGTTGCAGAACTTTTCAGCTTCCTCATTCACATGAGCCAATTCCTTTAATAAAGCTCTTCTCATGTATCTATCTATATCTGTCTGAATCTATATCTTTCTATATCTATTTATCTCTATATACAGAATCAAAACTTTTTAAAACATATTTTCACAGCTCTGAATCAGGGTGCATCCATAATTAATTGCATCTTACAATAACTATTCACAAGGCGTCATTCACGACTGTGGTGGGCATGAACTTGGTCATAGCAGTTCCTACTGTCTCCTCAGCTGAGTGATATTTTTGAGTCATATCATGTACTGAGTTTAACTGGCATTTAGAAATGGTTTTTAAAACTTACATTCTTTTTAAAAAAAAAGTCATACTGTGATCTGGCATGAAAGCCATGTTTCAAAGGCCATACAAAGACAGCATACCAATAAATCTGGGCATATATTTGTTATTAGTGAAGCAGATGTTCATTATTGGAGGAATGACAGCAATTTCAGATTGTCTTGCAAATAGCAGTCAGTTGTGTTAAAGGATGGAAGAGAGGTAATGCAAGTGGCAGAAGCTGTGGTACATGCATAAGTTTTGCCTCTCACAGGCCAAGCAATACAACCAACTGAGGGCAGAAGAAATTGTCAATTCCTCTGAACAGAAATTTCAGCGTGATGAGCTGCTGGTGTGAATAATTCACGGATGAAGATCCAGAGGGACTTTCTTTAAGGCTTGTGTCATAGTTTATTGAAAGTGTTTCATTTATTTATTTTTTTTGAGGGGGGGACTTCTTGCCTTGAGAACTGTGAAACAATACATTTCTGCTGTTTAAGCCATCCAGTCTGCGGTACTTCGTCACCATAGCCTTAGCAAACTAATATGCCATCTTTACCAGATGCTTGATATTAAGTATATTCTAATTTCATAAAAGAAATTGGAGAACTGAGCACCACTCACTCTCTCCTTCTCTAAAAAATTTGAATAATAATATGATTGTCTATTTTTGGAAGGTTAGATAGAATTCAGATGTTTTCTATTTGCACTTTGTCTAATTTTTCCTTCATCAGGTTGGCCATGGAAGTCTATTTAAGCAGTTCTCCCACCCCCCACCAAAGGACCAGCTGCTTTTTAAAATATTTGATTCATTTTTTTTCTTGTGTGCTTTCTATTACACTAATAATTTCTTTAATGTTTGTTTCCTAACTTCTTTTGATTAATTTTGATACACTTTTTCTAGTTTTTAAGATGCAGACATGGCTCATTTGTTTTCAATTTTTGTTTTTTAATACTAAAAATCATTTAGGAGCATAGTTTTTGATTGGAAGTTTTCCCTTCCATTAACTTTTAGATAATCTATGATTTTAGTTTTGATTTTTCTCTTCTCTCCTTATTTGATGGTTAAAAGACCTAACCGAGAGAAATAAGTCATCTTTTAATTCTGTCTTAAGTATTAATTAGCTGTTTTGCCTAAAGCTGATCACCCACCTACCTTCTACAAGCCTCTGTGATGTTGGCTGTGTGAGGATCCAACCAACAAAGTATGATGGTATTTGAAACCATAAATTAATATACATAGGTAAGTTATTGTTCGAATTTTTTGACCAATTAGCTATATGTAAAGAAAGCAGAGTAACCTGAGGACACCAAAATTGCTTAACTTTAGAGTTTTAACTCTTCGTTTCTTTTTGGTGTATTATGAATTGTCCCTCAAGCTGTCTACATATTTATGATTTTATGGAAAAATGGTAACCATTCTCCTATTAGCATAGTTTTAATCAATGACTGATGACTTTCATTCGAGAAGAGGAATTATTTTAAAAATTTATCTCTTGAAATAATCTGTCATTATCATTTAAAAGCAGGTGCAGAAGGAACTAGCGTATTGACTGAGAGCCAGCCATGCATCAGGAACTCTGCTGGGGGTTTTCCACTCAGCTCTCACGACAGCCATTGTACAGATGAGGACACCGAGACCAAGGCAGCATACGCGAATTGCCCAAGGTCACACGTCTTCAAATCCAGTGCTCCCTACAAGCTCCCTCCTAATAAAAACCAGAGAACTGAGGCAGCAGGGTTGAACTGAAGTTTTCTTGTAATTATTTCCGGAGAATATAAAATTTCATATTTTGGGGTAATTGAAAACATAAATAATTTTAAGTAAAAGGACATTTAAAAAAAAAAAAAAACAAGCAGTCGTTTTGTTTCTCTTTGATTTCTTTTTTCATTCAGGAGAGATTTTTGTTTTTTCCTTTCTTGTCCCCTTCAGTGTAGAAAGAAAGTATCTGAGAGTGTATCATTTTATGTCGAACTAGATACCATTATTTCAGATTTTTCTATCATGCTAAATATTAAGTGCTAGTACATCTTATCCACTAATTCAAGAGTGCTCATACTTAGTGTCTAAAATACATACAAAATTGCTCAGGAGCACTGATTTTCAATACTTAGTGCTTTGGTTTTACTTAAGACCACCTAAAGACATTAACTACTATTATTTCTAGTGAGATTATGCCTAACTGAGGAAAAATTGTAGCCTAATCATAGCTTTTCAATTTTTCACAAGTATAGCTCTCTGTAGATGAAAGATAATTGTTATTAACTAGGCTGCTACTTATTGGAATAGAGTGAACATTTAAGGAATTATATAAGTTCTGAGTTTGAGAATCCAGAATGGACTCAGAAAAGAAATAAAGGATAAAAAGAAAGGATTAAAATTGTTATATGAGTGAAGATGTTCACACATTATGTATAATCACGAATATATGGAAACATTCTAAACACCGAACAGCAGAGGATTGGGTATGTCTGTATTATGAAATCCTGTGAAATATATTTAGTGACATAAGAATGTACACTAACAAGTGGGGGACATCATGTAGAACTGACTATACAATAGAGGTCAAGCATGTAAAAGTGTATATTATATGTCAATGTGAATGTTTATATATATGCATACCTATAAAGACATGTTTGGAAGAAAGTACTCCAAAATATGCTAACATTGCAGTTATGAAAATTTTACTTTATTCTTTTCTGTGTTTATGCTTTTTTGTATTAAACTGAAAAATAAAACTCATTTTAGCAATTGTAGTGGGAGGGGTTTGGCTATTTAAAAGAAAACTTGGTTCACAAAAACATGCATGTAGAACCAGCTAATTTAAATAATCTCACTTAAAAACCTTATAGTAAGTAAATACTGAGACCTAGCCAAGTTTCTCATGGGCCCCAGTGATGCTCTGATTGGACCGGAGTAAGGTGATAGGCCTGGGCAAGCATGTGGACTAAGACACACGGAAGGCTCACATTGATCACTGTCACATGCTAATGTACAGTAAGTGGTACGAAATAAACAAGATAAAAGGGAATGAGGATAATGGTAATACAATATTTATAGCAAGCCTTAGCCATCAATTCCCACAACTCCTCAGTGACTTAATCTCTTCACCTACAGTATCTGCATCTCTGCATCCACACAGATGAGCGTCAGGAGTCTGCAGAGAGGTGATGGGAGGATTCCAGCTCAAGGATTGGCTTAATGCAGGTTTTTTTTTCCAAAGCATTAAATCTTTTTAACCACTATGGTAGTACTGCCATTTCTACCCAAGCATTTAGCTTGTACAAACGCAATAATTTATATGCTGGGAAAATGCGGCTCTCCAGAAACGTTTAAACATGGCCTTCATTAAACTATTTATTTTCTGTCATGTCATAAACATCATGCTATATAATTAACATGGTTCGGACGTGTCAGATCTCTGCACAAGTGCACACATCAAAAGAATTGTATTATGTCATCAGTGATGCCACCAGGCAGAGCACTGGCTCCCCTCTTGCACTGGAGAACAGATATTCAAATAATGCAATGTGGGTTTTCTTAAGATAAGATGCTCAAAATGTATCAAGTTTTTCAATAGGGTTAAATTAGAAGTGCTGTCATTTCTTTTCTTTTCATTTTAAAAAAAATCTCTACCTGCTTAGTGTGCACCCACTCTACCTTGCTTATTTTTATGCAAAGCCAGCTGGTCCTCTTGGGCACAGTTTGCCTAGGGCAGCAAAATGCTCTGTGACTGTTTATCCTGTGTGAGTGATCGCCAGCTGGGAGGAATGTGCTTTTACTAGTATGCCTACGGCATATATTCAGAGAGAAATGGAGGAGACCATAAAACTTTGGACAAGTTGGACAATTTTGTAGTGAGATGATATTCTGCAAACAAAACTGTTAAGATACATCTAACTTTAGGAGACGAAACCCAAAGGGATTTTAAGATTTGCTCTCTATTAACATAAAATCTAAGAAGAAAAATTTCATTAAGAAAATCACTGTGGGCTTTGTTTTCTTTTAAGAGCTGATTACAATAGGTATTTGACTATGAGACTGAATATCATATAAAATATTTTATAATAGTTGAGTTCACTCAAGTCAAAACTGCTGAAATACAGTCTGAAGGGCATATGGCTACAGCTTCCCCTCATCTGATTTTGTATCGTTAAATTAGCTATAAAAGTATTTTTATCAGTAATATATTGTTTTCCAAGATAATTCACAGATACAAATTTTAAACCATCTTACTAAGGAAAAGATAAAGGATTGCTTTGTCTTGAGAAATCACTATTTGCTTTCAAATGGAGGATGTAGTTTTAAGAAAAGATTTAACAAATAGATATTTTGAAAATATGTCATATAATCATAGAATCTCAATACATAAAATGACTCCAAAACCGTCTCATTTTATTAATAAAGAAACCGAGACCCAGAGGAGAAAATTACCTTGTTTATGTTGTCACCTAGCTGGTTCAGTGAAAAATCATAAGAATATTTATTCATTCCCTAAATCTTTACTGAATTCCCCTTCTGCACCAGGCACTGTTATAAGTGCTAAGGTTACAACAGTCCTGGTCTCATGGAACTTCTGTTAGACTAATGTTTCCTGATTCTGATCACAGAGCTCTTTTTATTTGCTCACATGTTTCTCTCTACAAAAGGGCTAATCTATACAATTTATGATCAGGCTCCAATATCTGATAAAAAGGCTTGTGGTTTGTATCGTTATTATTTTACCTAGATTCATTTATCATGGTTATTTTCTTAAAGGTTATCAAATTTATCCATATTAGGAATAGAATTCCCAGCCGATGAAGAAGAAAACAAACTTTATGATACATGTCTTTCATGAAAACTTGCATAATAAAGTCTGTATTATGTTTCTTATATTAATCAACATATTTGGGTATAGTGGCATAACAGAACTGAAAAGATTTCAATTTTTCATCTCTGTGCACCGCCCCCATGGAAAGAGTCTGAGATTCAGAGATATTGATTTGCTATCTTTTCCCCAGCCTAATCTAGGTACCCCCATTAATCTTTAGCAGTCATCATATTATGATTCAAGCAAATGAAATTTAGAGAAATATCTGTTTAATACCAAGTGAGCTTGAAACAGTCTGCGACTACAGCAGTAAATCAGAAATTTATTCTAATTTATTATTCTAATTTATTCTAATTTATGGTTTAGTTCACTAGTATTCTGCAGAAATCATGTACTACACATAGGCCGTAACTTTTAGCTGGGAAAGCCTTAGTCCCCCTCCTTCCCCCATTTTGTAATTAAGGCAGAATACAAGGCATCTCTCCACTGTTTGCCAGCTCCCAGCCTCTTTTACCTAATGTGACCCCTTTTTGTACCAAACTGACTCTATCCCATTCCAGCCATGGCTGACTGGATCAGGTGGAGATAACTGATTTAGGAGTAGCTCATCATCAGAGACATACGACTGGGGGCCTGTCTGAAAACAATGTGCCAATCAATCCCTTATGGACTGTGAAGATGTGAAACCAGCGGAGTAAATGGTGGAGAGTGCCGAGTTCTGACCAGGTTCACTGGGGGCCGTCATGGGGAAGAAGGAAAGGTCACTAGAGGGAGAACAGAGCATAAAGTGCAAGAGAACAAGAGACCATGAAAGGTAGAGACTGACTCTGAGAGAAAAGATGGTTCCCTATGGTTTTCCAGGTCACTAACACCAGTTTATACAAGTCCCAGCCAGTTGCAATTACTGACCTTGAATTTCCTGTGATTCACTCACAACAGACCTCCTCATTCTTAAGTTAGCCTGAGACTATTTCTTGCAACCAAGCAAATCCTGGTCAAGAGAAACGGCCTTTCATATATCTCGACTTAGTTTTCACCACAAGAAAAGAACAAAAGTCAATCACAAGTGACAGTATTCAATTCCTCTTAGGTTTCTGAAGTATCACCCTACCCATAAGTCAATTTGGGGCACTAGTTACCATGCCATTAATATTAATGAAATGGTAGTATTTAGTAAGTTAATCCCTACAGCCTTCTAAATATAAAATTATATGAGGGTCACAGAAGACCCTAGTACTCAATTAATTTTTTTCAGTTTTCGACCTCAAAATAGTTGTTAGTGATGCTCATACAATGACTTTAATTCTTCCCTTTACTCTAACCAAGGTACTGGAAAACAGGCATCCAAGGAAACCACAGTAAATAGTAGTCTGCACTCTGGATTTGTCATGACTTGATGTTCTCCTTTCTCAAAGTACTATTCGGCTACTTCTAATGAATTTTGCTCGCAAAATAGTATATTCACGAGGGGTTTCTCCTTTATTTCCATCTAATTAGTCATTGATCCTCTTCAAGTTGAATGAATCTTGTTTTTGTTTTGGGCAAAGGATTTGGTCAAAGCATTTTGTTCCATTTGTTCATCTGATTTCACAGTTCCAGCAAACACTTTTTCTTTCTTTCTGTACTTGTTTTGCTCCTGCTGATAGTAGGGTCTACAAAAATTTATTGCTTCTACCTCATATGCCAGAGGAAAATAAGAGGAGTTTAATTCTTTGTAATGTAAAGGAAACATCATTTTCTGCCAATGCAAAGTTTTAATTCTAAAGATTTATTAAAATAATAGAGTAGGTATTGTTTAGCAATGGCTTTGAGTCATCTGAAACACTTTACCCTGTCTGGGGCTGTCCAGCTAAAAGTAAATATTGATATAATTAAAAAGCTAGAAAACAGAAGGAAAGACAAAAGTATAGTAAAAAGAATGTCAAGGTGCATTCAAATATGTAAATGGCCGTATGTTACAAAGCATGGAGACAACATAGAACTACGAAGAGACCATGCTTAGTAATAACAATATTAGCAACAAATGCTTGAGCGCCAGCTCCTGCTCTAAATGGTCTACCTTTATTAACTATAATGATATATTGTTATTATTCTAATTTTGTACATGGGGAAACTAAAAGCGCAGAGATTGTAAATAACTTACCTGAAGTTACACAGCTAGAAAGTTGAGAAGGAGGGATTTGAAAACGGAAATTCTGGCCCCACAGCTGGAACCCTCTCTGTTAATATCTTGAACAGTAATTCTCAAATTGGTCGTACATTAGAACCATCTCAGGAGCACTTTGAAACATACCAACACCTAGGCTCACCCCTAGAAACTCTGATTTAATGGGTTTAGGTGGGGCCTGTCATCAGTATATGTAAAAAGTCCCCAGATGATTCCAAAGTGCAAGTAAGACCACCAGGCCCAGGTCACAGGGGCATTTAGTGGCCTGGCCAGAAGCAGAATCCAGGTATCTTGACTTTTTGCTCTACATTACAGTGGCTCCCAACATCAACAAATTGAGGAAGAAAATGAAGACACAAATTTTTACTCTAGAGTGATGAATTTGTGTTTCTTAAACCAGAAAGCCTTAATCCACGGGGGTTCATGAAACACAAGGATGAAGTTTCTTTGGAGGTTAATAAAGCTAAGATGGATTCTCTATTTTCTGAAAAAGTTGTGTTAATGAGAAACTGATAAACATTTCCAAACTGCTTTTAAGTATTGTAGCACTAATATAATTTAGACACCAGAGGTCTCTGCTATATAATTTAAACTCTATATAATGCAGAACCCTCCTGAGAAGCAACTGAAGACAAAATGTTCCAAAGAAGGGATGATGGTGGTGGTGTGTTGGTAAATGTCGAAGGACCAGGTCTCTGCAGGGGTTGGGGGGAGCCCTTATCAGCAGTGTCTACAAAGTCGTGGTGTAAATACTTTCACCACTGCCAACTGCAAGCCACCCGTGTGCCATTATTGAATGTGGAGCTGGGAAAAATGTGCAGCAGCATATCATTGCACAGTATTTCCATGACACAGATACAACAGCCATAAAAAACCTCAATAGTATATATAATAGTAAAATGTAGTAAAATAATTAGAAAATAATGGCTTTTGAATATTTATTGCTTTTGTTTTAATGCAATTCACTTAATATAAGTTCATATAGTTTAATTTTAACAATAGCTATATTTAATAACTGGCAAAATTTCTGAAAATGTAATGATTGGTCCAACACTCCCCTGAAGAGGCATCTGTTCAATCACACATTTTTTTTCTTGGAGAAGGGCATAGTTAATTAAATAACTTGAACAAGAATGGGTCGATGTTTGTGGTACGTACAATATAAAGAGGAGATAAACTTTCTTCATCAATTTAGTCTCCTCAGAAATGAGAACTTTTGATTAGATCCTCCAGAGCAAATCCAGTTTTCATTGTGAGCAATGAAGGATAAAGGCTAAGAGTGGGCTCGGGGGTCAGAATGCCTGGACTTGAGTTCTGGCTTGCCCACCTGTAACTCTATGACCTTGGGAAAGTGACTTAACCACAGTTTCTCCATCTGTAAAATGGGATGGTAATGGTACCTGCCTCATAGAGCTGTTGACAGAATTAAATGAGTTATTACATGGGAAGCACTGACAATAGTGCCTGGGACACAGCCAATGCTCAGTGAATGTTACCTAACACTAAGATATGCAAGTGCCTTCAAGTACATAAATTTTCTTTATTTAAGGTGGTTTTGGCCATTGTCACCTACTTAAAGTTCTGTGAACCCACCAAAAGCTTTCAAGTGCATTTGCCTTTTCTCACGCTCTGCTCTGTGACTGAAATGATGAGCTGCTGCGTGTCTTTGTAAGCTCAGCTCAAGAATATTACTTCTCTTTCTCTGACTGGCCTGCGTCACAGATGCAGTCTGCTCCTCTTGAGGGCTTGTAGAAAAATGTGAGAAGAGAGAACTAATTTAAAGACAGAATTATTAATAAAAAGGAAGCAGAACTTAAACATTTGGAAAATTTTCAGCCTATCCATATTGAGATGAGAAAGTATGGTCAAGAGAGAAACAAAGGGTATGGCCAGATGACTATCTGATAAGGAGATTAGTTGGCTATCACAATAGAAACCACAACTCAGAACTCATCAGGGCTGCTACCCCCATCACAGGCCTAGAGTGGAAGGGCAGTGCGGGAGTGTCAGGCAGAACAATTTCAAAGAAGGGGATGTTGACATCCAGGAACCTTCACAGTGAGCTGCCTCAACCTGTCCCAAGGCTCTCCTGCCTGCCCTCTGCTCTCTGCACCGCATCCTGCACTCTCAGCTATCCCAGGTGTGGCTTTGGCTACCCCAGCATGGCATGCACTATACCCAGTAAAGAAGTGGGGGTGTGGCTGCATCTACCTGGATTTCAAAGGATGCCCTGGAGAGCTGTAGGGACCAGGCAGAGAAGTGCCGCAGGGCAGGGCCACTGTAGACAGTCCCCACTAGGGCAATGGCCAGCAGAACTGAGGGCACAGGGCTGTTCCTGAGACCCTAGGCTAGTAGAGACACCAGAGACGGAGTGAGAGTCCAGCTTGAGAAAGCTGCAAACACACAATGTGAACTTGTGAGGGCCGTGACATGGTCTGTGCCAGCAAAACTGTGGGGACAGGGCTGCCTGGAAGGTTGGGGGTACAACCTTTACTCCACTGTGTCCGGAAGGTCACAGTTCCTACTCTCATGGAGCTTCTACCATAGTGAAGGAGATACATTATTACTAGAGTAATAACCAAATAAATGTATTGCAATTGAGCAACTATGACATATTTTTCTTGACTGTAATCAACAAATACAACATTGGTTTTAAGACCCTTTCACAGAATATTTAACTTGTCAAAAGTCAAAGGGCAATGGTGATTTAGTCTTATTGTGAATTCATTCCTCTTATAAATATAACCCAAATTTCACATGGGAAATCTTCACCGGATACTGATTTCTATTGAATCCTTTTAAAGTCATTAGCAATTTTGCCAATATTTTAGAATTTCTAGGATTCTTTCATCATAATCCCAAATGACAAATTGCTGAATTTATTCATTTCAAAAAATTTATCAAATTTTGTTTTTTTAACTACTTATAAACTTTGAAGCAATACGTACTGTATGGAATGTTTTAATAGATTTTTCAAGATTTCTGCTTTCATTGTGTCATCATAACTACATTTTAAGGAATTTTAAACTTGATTATGATTCAAACTGCCTGCTAGATGGAGACAGAGGTCAGCACACGGGTGGGCTAGTCCCAGAGAGGGAAAACTGAACGGACAGACAAGGCTCACAGGTAGGGAGAGAGCCTGTTAATTCCAGAGTCCAGGTATCCCAAGTACTGACTCCTTATAGCTCTCATAGCTCCCTAAAGCCCTAGCCAACCCATGCAAAACTAATTGTAGGCAACTCTATAAATAGTAAAAAGAAAATCAAGATTTGTTTTAAAAAATCTGTGTATAGTGGTTGATCCTTGAACAATGCGGTGGCTGGGGCACCAATCCCCCATGCACTCGAAAACCTGTGTATAACTTTCAATTCCCCCAGCACCTAACCAATAGTCTACCCTCGACTGGAAGCCTTACCAATAACATAAACACTTAACACACATTTTGTATGTTGTATGCAGTATATACTGTATTATAATAAAATAAGGTAAAGAAAATGTTATTAAGAAAATCACAAGCAAGAGAAAATATATTTACTATTCATTAAGTGGAAGTGGATCATCATTCTTGTCATTTTCATATTGAGTAGGCTGTGCAGAAGGAGGAAGAAGAGGGGCTGGTCTTGCTGTCTCAAGAGTGGCAGAGGCAGAAGAAAATTCACGTATAAGTGGACCCATGTTGTTCAAGGGTCAACTATTTTGGTGACTTAGTTCAATAATTTGGTCCTTTGATAAAGTGGTTTTTAGAGAATTGGCTTTTATCCAATTGACCTAGAATTACCTGTACTGTGTGAATCTGATTTGTTCCTATATCATCAGATAAGAATACCGTAGCACCTTGGGGCTGGAGCTGGAACTAAAGGGTCAACGTGAGTTGAGCAGGTGAGCAGAGAGGGGTGGAGCAAGGCAAGAGCAGGAGGGAGAAGGGCAGGGACAACTGGCAAGAGAAAGTGGGTTGAGCTGAAGCCAAGGAGTACTCAGGTCCAACTAGGATGAATACTGAAGGCTACTTTAAAAAGTTTTATCTTTGTACTAAGTCATTGGAAAGTACTGCCAGTGTTTTTAAAGGGAGTAACAAGATGAGATTTGGGTTTTGAAAAGATCATTCTGGCTGTAATATGGAGAGTGAGCTGGAGAGCAGCTGGGGTATAGGCAAGACAACCCTGCAGGAAGCTATTGCAATTGTTTGCTGAGGGAAGACAGTAGCCTGGACCAGGGCAAGAGTGAAGGAGATGGAGAAGTAGACGGATTAGAGTGGACAGCGGTTTTCAACTGGGGGTGATTTTGTCCCTCAGGGGCCATCTGGCAATGTCTGAAGACTTTTTTTTTGTTGTTGTCACAACCAGGTAAGAAGTGACTGGCGTCTGATGGGCAGAGGCCAGGGATGCTGATCAACATTCCACGAAGTATAGTACAGCCCCAATAACAAAGAATTATGACACCCAAGATGCCAATAGGGCTGAAGTTGAAAAACCATGGAATAGAGAAATACTTAGGGAGTAACATGGCCTTCATGCGAGCAATTAACTTTTAGTATAATGTCAGATTTATTAAAATAAAATGCAATGCACACAAGAAAAACACTACAAGTGTCAGGAACTACTTTAGGAACCACAACAAAATTTAAGTGTCCAGTTGCAAATCAAAGCAGTCATTAAATACATATGTATAGTTATGAAAATGTTTAGAAGGGATGGGAGCTGCAAACTGCATTCCCAGCTTGACAGAAATACACAGCAACTAAATCTAGCATTGTCTGCAAAAGAGACATGCACTCGCTCCAGCAACAGTCAGCAGGATCTAAATTTAATTTATAGTCTTAGTGCATTAAAATAGCATCAGGAAGCTCAGGAAGTCTAAAACAATCACACTCCAAGTTTCTGTCTATACTGTTAATAGCTACTTGCCAAGATCTCTGTTGCCCGTGTGACTATAGCCTATTAAAAAAAATGTCCTCTGCAAAGTCTTCCCAAGAAACAGGAAGTGGAATTAAAGGAATGATTATAGAAAAAATAATTGGCAACACAAATGTCACAATGTTGGTATTCATAAGGAATATATCTTCACTTGTAAGAAGAAAGGAGTTTTGTGAGAGGCTTTATGAGGCTTCTTTATTGTTTACTATAAAAGTTAAAATGCTTTCTCTCAGAGTTTCAGTGTTCAATGGTAAATTAGAAAAGCAAATAAACATTTTTATTTGAAAAGAAAATGTACTAATTGTCTATAATGTGACTTGGATAAAAGTTGAAATGGGGAAGGGAAGAACCAAGCCCATGACTGAAAATGGGAAAAGATTAAGATTGTGCCTCGATACCTTCATTTATCTGTTTAACCTCCCTTCTGTTCAAACAAACAAAAATCAGACACACTAACCTGAAGAGATTCATTTTTTCCCCTCATTTCACAGGATCTTTCTTCTAAAACACAGTTGGAGATTTAGAAGAGAATTCCTTTATTTTCTGAAATTTTAGTTCAAGATGTATTCCTTCAAGTGTTCTCAATACTCGCAATTGTTGCGTTCTGCAATCATCTCACAGATACATAACAGTGGAAGAATGAATTTAGAAAGAGTTCAGAATGAATCTCCTTTAAGCAAGGATGATGAATTTTTTTTTTCTATCAAGGGACCACAAACCAAAAAGAAAAAAAAAATTAGTGACTTCATAAAGTCATATTGAATAATGTGGGATTGTTGTTTAACAGAAATATTTGTGATTCTCTCCACTCAGGACCAGGTTATTTTCCTGTGTGAGATTTATGAGATACAAAAAATATCTGCTTCAGTTAATCTGTCTCCTCACATTTGTCCCACACTCCTCATGCCTACGTGTCTGTGCTATGACTTTGGCAGAGCGCTCGTAGTCTCTCAATATATTTTCATCCCTTCTTTATATAAATAGATCACTAATCTTTAGCTTGGTACATGGCTACCTGGAATAGAGTCTACATTTTCCAGCCTCTCTTGCAGCCAGGAGTGGCCATATGACAAAGTTCAGGCCATGCGGGATTTCCAGGTACTATATTTCCTTAAGGGGGAGGAAGTGCCCGTGTTTCTTTCTTGCTGTTGCCTGGGATGTAGATATAATGACTGATGCCCGAGAAGCCATATAGGACATTGAGGTGAAAGCTGTGTGCTTGAGCACGTCAGAGCAAAAGAAAATAAAAACCTGGTTCCCTGACACCATGGAATATCACATTAGGCGTGGATGACTGACAAAATAGGTTTAAGTAAAGAAGAAATGCATTTCTATTTTGCTTAAGCAATTGTTATTTTGGATTTTCCGTCACTACCGGTGACCTTAATCCAAACTGATACAATGCCCACTTTCCTAACTAGCTGTGTCCTCTGCCACAGTCTCTGTGATTCTAATTTCTAAGCAGTATTAATGGAGTTCAGGTTATGTGTTCTTTGGGAGCTCTCCCAAATTCCCATTCCTACAGAAATTTATCTCTACATTGAACTAGGACTTGCTATCTACATGTTCCCACATGATTTGAACTTTAACAATATCATGTATAAAAATTTATTAATTTAAATTTACCCTATGTCCCCACAACTAGATTATAAATTCCTTCAGGTGAGAAATTGTGTTTTCTACCTCTTGTATTTTCAATGCTCTGCAAGTGTTAGATGCTCACACATCTGTCAGTATTTGAATTATAGGAGGAACTACAGTCAGGGGCCACATGATGACATTTCAATCAATGATGGATCACATACACAATGGTGGTCCCATAAGATTACAATAACATATTTTGACTGTACTTTTTCCATGTTTTCCTTGTTTAGCTATGTCTAGATACACAAATCGTCTATAGTATTCAGAACAGGTTTGTAGCCTAGGAGCTATCGTCTATACCTATTGCTGTGTAGTAGGCTACAACATCTAATTTGTGTAACTACACTCTATGATGTTTGCAGGACAAAATTGCCTGAAAACGCATTTCTAAGCAATGTACGACTGTAACTTTGTTTCAAGCAAGTAGAAGATACTTATAGTCTGACAAATTCAGCAAGAAGACTGAGTTTCTTAATCTCTGTCAGCACTTGTGAGAAACTGTCCTAAATCAACCCTGGCTCATAGATGTATCCTTGGATCTGATTTCTTGCTTTCCTTAGACCCAGGAAACAATCTCGGATGGCAATCATTCTGAGCTTCTGTTAAAATTCTAAGCACTCTTCAATTTCATTTCTTATTGATAGTTATTATTATTACTATTATTTTAGCAAAGAACAACAGCAGAATGGTTTGAAGAGATTCTTATCCTACAAACCAGTGGGAGTCGCAGCGTCAGGCTGAGTCACCTCCCAGCCCCAAGGATTCCTACCCAGTCAGGCCTTCCCAAGTGTTGCTCATGGTTTATCAATTGATTTTGAACTCCTGAGTCTCCACAGTTTAAATACATTGAATGTGTATATTTCTTATTTATGCTTTTGACTGCCCTATCAGTCTAATCCTGATTACTGATTTCTCTCCATTTTGTCTTAATTTTGTTTGAAACTCGTGATTTTAAAGTAGCTATAGTTTTGACTACAACTAGATCTGGATGATAAGAAATGGCTCCACCTTCTTTTTCATTTCCTTTATTTTTAAAAATAAGCTTTTGACTTTGGAATAATTTTACATGTATCCCATTTACTTTTGATAATAAAGTTGTGCTTATTTCAGGAATGCAAAATTGGTTAAACATTCTAAAATCAACCTAATTGTTACCATTTCAACAGAATAAAGAAAAAAAATCATGCAACCATCTCAATAAATGTAGAAAAGGCATTTTAAAAAATGAAATATCCATTCTTGACAAAAAATCTTAGTAAACTATAAGTAAAATGGATCTTCCTTAATTTGAAAAAATGTTTCTCAATAGATAAATTATGGTGTGTTTGCATTAATAAATATGACTTAACTATAGCTATATACAACATTTCTAAAGAAGGGATGATAAAAAATACATATTCTATGATTCCATTTATATAAAATTCAAAAACAGGCAACACTACACTATAATGTTAGAAGTCAGGATAATGGTTATCTTTGGGAGAGAGGGTTGTGGTTATTGGTTTACAACAAAGAAAAACAGGCCTTTTGGTTGCTGATAATGTTCTATTTCTTAACCTGGGTATTAGTTCTTAAGTATATTAACTTTCCTATAATTCATTAAGGCAAACACTATGACATAAACTTTTCTGAGCTATGTTATTCTTCAATATAAAGTTTATTTGAAATATTCTTCTTTATGACTTTTATCCAATTTCCTCCCACCTTTCCTGTTTTTCACTTTAGAGTGTTGAATATTAAAACCTGAGATCTTGAGGCTGTGAGAGAAAACATATTATTATAATTATTAAAAGTAGTAAGTAATGTTACAAGCATACAGCAGTTCACAAATTTTCATTTCCTTTACCTCAATACTCATAATAACCCTGTGAGAGACAAGCAGCACTGGAAGTTGTGTTTTAAATATAGATACACAAACTGAGACTGAGAGGTGGTCAAATTCAGTTCCCCAAGGTCACACATCTAGAAGGTGGCAGAGCTCAGCCTAACGCTTCAGTTCTTTATCCCTAGATTGTTGCTCTTTCTCCTATACATGTAGCCATTTAAAGTAATATATAACCAGAATAAATCTATGATTCAAATGACTGAGTTTTTTAAATTTAATTCTGACTAGACTCATTGCGAGTCTTCCAAACCGGCATTGCGATTTTCTCCTAAGCCTCTTTATCTTTAAAACTAAATGTATCTACTCAGGTGAATAACAGAAGGACAACATTTTCCATTTATTTTTATTTTCTTCACATTAAATAATATACATGAAAAATATTTCATAACTTTTTAAATATAGTAATAAACTCCAAATGTGGGTAGGATTCTGTTTTGGATGCTCTTTTAAAACTAAACTATAGTAACATAACCAAACTGTTTAGGAACCTTATGTTCTGAAGTTCTCTAGTTGATTTTTCTAGTCTTAGGAAAAGGGAGAATTGTCAGTTTCCTTCCTAGTGGTAAAAATATGAAAGCAAAAGAAGTATTTTAGATTATGGTTAGAGAAATAGGTTAGAATACTTTGGTAATAAAGAAATTTTATGACTATGATCACTCTGTGTAGCTTAAATACTCTTTGATCACAATAGAATATGGCTCTAACTTCTACCAAGTGTTTTAAAATTGCATACCTTTGATCATAATGGGTGCCAGGAAAATGGGTTCATGTACCTTAATTGACATCTTCTACACTATTAGAGGAAAATAATTCAGAGGCTTACAAAACTGATAATGTGGTAGCAGTCTCATCTTTGTGGGAAATGATTGCAGTTCCATTGTTGATAATAGTGGATGCTGGTACAAACTTTATGTCAAAATCTTGGAAAGAAGTATCAACAGTCTGCAATGGGCACTCCCTATGGTCCTGTAACTCAATTTATGGGAATTATTCAAAGAAAACAACTAACGATCCACCTACAATCTTGCAAGATTTACCTATGAGAATATTTGCTATAGCATTATTTATAATAGTAAAAAATTACTGTAGCATAAACATCCAATAGCAAAATTTAAATTAAATTTGGCACATTCATAAAAGGAGATGCTTTACAGCCATTAAAAATAATATTGTAAGTTGGGAATTGTTGTGAGATAGTACTTGGCTGGGCAAATCCATCACATTCAAATCCTGTCCTCGACCAGTCACTTTTCACCTGTAATGCTATTGAAGGTCACACACGTGACGGGGTCAAGCAAAGAAATACATTATGCTGAGGTTCCCATAACTTTCAGCACATGACAGCAGAAACCGTTCTTGCTGACACCTTTCCCTGCATCAGTGGGACCTGCTTTTCCTTACTGTAGTGTTCCACGCCCCCACCCTACCACCTTTCGTGACCCTACCCCCTTCCAGCAGGTCCAGAATGCAAGTTTTGAACTTCCGTTCCGCTTTATTTGATGGTCTTTCCCTCTATTTCCACATTTAGGGACAACGGGATTTGCTGGGTTTGTGTTCTTCTCCCAACTTCTTTCCATTTCCCACTGTTCTTGCTATAACTACGAAGTAAATACTCTTTTATTTTTAAAACTGATCTCTTTTGTCACTTCTGTCTGACCTCTTATGTTCTGATTCCAAAATCCTAGCAATAGTTTCCTTGTTCATTAACCACATTCTGAAGACTTTTTGCGTTCTCACTGTGGTTTAACACCATTTCTAAACAAACTTATGTACTAGAGTTTAGACTGATTATGGCACAGGCCTGTATTATCTTTTTCTTAGTCCTTGGGTTTGTGATAATTTCAATGCGTTTTTATTCCTCTTGAATCCATGAAGAAAATGTACCCCTTACACATATCTCCAACCTAATTGGGATCTCTAATGCTATCTTTAAAAAAAAAAATTAACTTCATTTCCCCAAGAGGTTGAATCAGTACTTTGGGTTTCTGAAGTTTATAGCTGGGATGAGAGCTCAGGTACCTTAAGCTAAGGGTCCCTGGCCAGGAAGTGCCATCATCCCCAAGGCAGGGGAGCTGCTGGCTGGTAGAGGAACAGCCCAGTTATGCAGCATCCCAGCTTCCTTCTCTCTCTGTCTCTCTATTTGAATGTCTTTTCATGGCATAATACAAACAAACGGTGGTAAATAATCAAGTGGGACAAAAATTACCTACCAAATAGTAAGTACAATATTATCTCTCTGTGGTTAAAAAACAATGTGCCCCCACGGGCACACACGGAATTAAGATGAGACACACTGGCGGCTAATGGAAGCTATCTCTGGAAGGTGCACAGTGGGATGGTTGTTGGGGTTTAATTTCTCTTATCTTTTCATGACTATATCTTTGAAATATTTTACAACAACAAACTTGTGTTACTTTTATCATTAGAGAATATTAATGTTCACTTCTTTTTCTAAACATGAAATTGGCTGCTTTATCTTGAACACCTTGAACAAACCATGTTAAGGGCATAAATTTGTTTTTTTCTGTTTTTGATTTTCCCTGATTCCCCCATTTCATCATTGTTCGGTACCATTCTCATATGACAGTCCCTTATTTTTTACTTTAAAATAAGAAATCTTATAGATTTAAGGAAGAATAGTTTTTTCACATGTCTGGAATATGGCCATTAGAACCTTCTAACAATAATAATAATAATGAGCACATGTAATCTAGTTTTCAAGACCTGGGTTTGAAAACTCCCATTTACACTCACAATGTGCTAGGAGGAGTCTCCTTTAACAAATCAATATCATGTAAGATGTCAGTGACTATTTCTAACCACTCTAAATGTGTGTTCTGAATACACTTTATGTTTAGTTTGGAAATAATTCCTGGACACATTTGTACTCAGAGCTTAGCTTGTTGGTGGACCATAGTTACAGAGTGGCTTCCATTTTACCCTGTTCAGGTAAACAGTTACATCTTCACTCTCTGCTCAGCAGCAAAGTACAAGAAACACTACCTTATAAACAAAACAGGAAAGCCTTAGGTTACATAAACTCACCTTCTAAGCTTGTTCCACTTTAAAAGGCAAAATAAAATATTCATGCATTACCATTATGTGGTTTAACAAAGAGGAGGGCATTTCATCTTACTTGTATTAATCCATGATTGTCTATTGTCTCATCCCAAGTCAATAATTTACACTCACATCCACCTTATTTATGAATGAGAGAAATGGACAAAATAAGGGTTGTGCAAATGATACTTGTCAAATAACGTTAGAACCCACAGGTGAGACAACTAATCAATCTTCCTAACAGCATAACAAATACACTGAATCACATTTCCAGCATTCATTGGTACTTTAAAGAGAAAACTCTACCTAGTTCATCCGCAGATTAACCTATTTTCACAAAGGATATTGAAGGATGCCCACTGTAACCTATTCTCCCTGAGGATTTAGGAAACCTAAACGAATATTGAATGTGAGTTTATTTTTGTGAATTAAAATTTTAAGGACTATAAGTGAAACAGCAATACTGAAAGTAATTTAAGATTTTAAAGATAATTCAAAGTGCTTAACTCATTTAATATAATTATCTCTTAACATTGTTATGTAGTCTGTATTTTCCTAGTGCTCTTAAGAAAGGACAAAATATCCTTCCTTATACCATAATTTTCCCCTTGTCTATATCTAATTGAAGAGCTTTCTATCAGGAAACTTGAAAAATGGATAATTGCTACTCTAGGGCCTTTCTTCAACTATGAACTTGGGAATTAGAGTTTCTGGTCTTGCATAATGAAAAGTGGCTGAATTTAATTTTCTTCATCTAACAAGTATCACTTTTTTTTTTCTTTTGGTAAAAAGTTTCTTACAGAAGCTCTCTTAATAGCCACTGGCAAAGCACATAATTCTACTACTGAAACAATGAGATCTATTTTCCAGATCATCAATCTTCATTCTCCAGACAGATACAATTGTTTGAAGAGTTGCAATTACATTATCCCTTGATGCTTCTTCAGCCTCCACATTTGACTGATTCCACAGTTAACAATTAAAAGGCCAAAGGAATCGAGGATTAATTTTTATCTCTAATAATATAAAGTTCACTGCATTGAATTTCTTGGTATCAGCATCATTGCCCTCCTAATTAAAACTACAATAGTTATATAATTTTGCAGAAGGAGAAATGGAAGTCAATATCCATTCATGGACTATAGATATAGTAACTGCAATCATCTTGACTGTATGGACAGCACAATTTTTTACTACCTATAAATGAATACTACATTTAAAGTGCCTAGTACAGGGCCTGACACACAGCAGATGCTCAAAAAATATCAGTTCTCCTTCTTTGCTAGGCTTAGCTTATGTCACTAAAACTTAATCCACCCCCTGACATTAAACATTATAAGGTTTTGAAGAGCAAACCTTATTTAGTAAAAATTAGATCTGGTGGATTCGGAACCAAATGTTAATAACCAGGATGGACCACACATACCAACACACGTATGTTTTACGTTAGCTGCCATCAAAGGGCCAGCAAGACCCAGTGCAGTAAAGCTCACGTGGAAGACACCCACCTTGCTGGCTTCTATGACTCAGAAAGGGAGCAGAGGCCACCTTCTCTTTACGTTATCTTTTCTTTCCTTTAAGCACCACTGTTCACTTCAGACACACACACTCCCTTTCACTTGCTTACCTGAATCAGGGGTCATAAATAACAAACCTTCAGCTAACAGGTAGGGAGAGTTTACAAGCTCATTTACGAGAATGTGGTTACCTCCCTTTACTTGAGCACTAACCTCATTAAGTTACTCTCACTTCTGTTCAAGTTGATGTTCCCCTGCGCAGCTCTGGTAAGACTCCGCCTCTCCTCCCACCTTGCGGAGGTACAGATTCCACAGGCCTCCTCCACAAACAGCCATTTGGGCTACTATCCAAAAACAAAACAAAACAAAAACAAAAAGAAAGAAAGAAAAACCTGTCCCATATTGTGAGCTTGCAGAGTCCTTGGTGATCTCTATATTCTGAGTGCTTCGTATAGCGGCTCACATGTAAAAATTCAATAAAAATGACACTGAAAAGAAATGTTAACCTAGAAAAGGAAAGATTTACATTAGAAATTGGCTTGGGGAAAGGAAGGCTCAAGATGTGGGTTCTACCAAGTGCTCTTTTATACCCTTGCGTCCCTGAGTCTCCGCTTCTTCAACTGTAAAGTCAGCTTCTGGGAAAAGCAAGAGGGTAAAGAATGTGAATGACTGGCAGATGGAACCATGTTTTGTGTGCACAATTTAGGACAGCTTTCCTTGATCCCCAAACCAGGGTTCCCTCGACCTCCTTGCTCCTAAAATCAGGAAAGAAGAAAAACACCAAACGCTCCATGCAATATTGTCAGAAATCATCTAAAAATATATGAGATTTATATTTTAACATTAAAAATTATATTCATATGGTAAAAACTGAATGGCATGGCTTTCTTCTAACAAAAGGGAAATTTTGTTTAGAAATACCTATCTTGGAAAATTACGTGAAGCCAATGGCACAGTCGATCTGTGGACTCCTGAGAATTATTTCACAGCTTTTTTTCTGTGTGTCAATTCTCTCTTAAGGAAACTGAATGGTCAAGCCAAAATCTGTATTGCTTTATCAAAATGTCTCCATATTTCATGCATTTCAGAAGTTGTAGGCTAATTTCAATGTCAGTACTCATCAACCACAAAAATCTCATAGCCATATTTTCAATTGGATGTAGTATGCTTCCCTTACCCTCTACTCTGATATTATTTGGCATAATTAAGAGCTGTCAAGAATACCCATGGGTGCTTGAGTGGAGTCCAGTACTAAATGGGAAGGAAAGGAAATGGTTCACATTACTGGGAAACTCCCCCAGGGGAAGATAACTATTATTACATTATCTTTAAGGAATACTGTGAACCTTCAATGTCATCAAAATTTGAGAAAGGGCTAACTAATAAGCATCTACTTGAGGAATCTGCATGTTGAAATCTGTCTTTTGGTTCCAGGTTCACAGAGTCACCTGCTATTTGTTATTCCCTTAGGTCATGTTTTGAACCCCGGATTCCTCTGTTTCAAAATTATGGGTGTGGACTTTTTTGTTCCACTTCAGCATCACTAATTAACCTCCCTTACTTTAAGCCATATCTCAGTAGGTCCTGCCATGTTGATTCTCACTCACTTCTTACAAATAACCCCCCTGCCGAATTAACCAATTGATAAACAAAAAGCTACTATATTAGTATTACCACTATTTCCTAGTATATAGTATTATAAAGCAGGGATTGTGGGAGTACTGAGCAGTGATTTAGAGAACAGATCAGCAGTTAGATGGAACTGAGTTCAAGTTGTGGCTGTGAGGCATACTAGCTGAGTGGCCAACCAGGTGTCAAAATCTCTCTGAACCTCAGTATCTTCATCCATAGAGTGAAAATAACAATATTACTACCTCATTGGGTTTATACAAAAATTTAAGATGAAACATGCATGATAGCTAGCACAAGAACTGGCAAAAGTGCCTGTTCAAGTGCTAGGCATTACTATATTAATGCTATTATTAATGCAAAGGGCATATACTTTAGAATCCTAATTAGTTCAAATCATGGCTCTATAGTTCAACTTCTCTTCATTTATGAAGTGGGGCTGGTACCACCTACCTTACAAATTTGATATGAACATTAGGGAGGCCTTTCTCATCCTCTATTTACTAACAAAGGCTCTGACTCTACCAGCTCAATTTCTTTCTCTTCTCTGACTTCCCAAGGGTTTTGTTGCCGGGCAAGTTCTCTGAGATTTTTGTGGTCTAGAAAGGAAAGAAAGAAAGAAGAGTACAAAGAAGGGAGATTTACATAGGTTAGAGGTAGGGGAGGGGTTTAGGGAAGATAAGGGAGAAGGTGCCTGAGGAATTGAGGGAAGTGCAGAGAAGGGGGAAGAAACTTCCTAATTACTGTTTTCTTTGATATATCCTTTTCAGAACATTCAAGAAAATCACGTTAAAACCTTTATTTTACAAGAGAAAAGAAAAGCCTCTCATTGTTGAATCATGTTTTTTGAGTGCCAGTGCTCTGAGGCTGTGTCAAATGTGTCCTGGATACTAGGGGGTAATAAATATTGGGGGCTGATAGACTTTCACTGACCCAAGGACAGAAATGCCACAGGATGCTTAACATCCATTCTATTAGCATTTTCCAAGAAGACAATACATTGTTATCAACTATAGTCACTATTTTGTACAATAGATCTCTAGAATTTCTTTCTCCTCTCTAACTAAAATTTCGTATCCTTTGACCAACATCTCCCTCACCCTCTCACCTATTGTTCCACCCTTTCACCTATGCTCCAGATATCATTATCTCTAATAATAAAAAGTTCACTGCATTGAATTTCTTGGTATCACCATCATCGCTCTCCTAATTAAAACTACAATAGTTTTAATTAGGTAACCATGATAACCATGATAAATACATACAATGTTATCTTTCACTTAAAAAAAGATTGGGTTTTAAAACATATTATTTAATAGTTCCAAATTCTTGCATTTATTCTAATAATTAAGCTACAAAGATATGTTGAATATTAGTGTGTGAAGAGAACTATTCTCAGGCTTTTGGGTGATAAAAAGATGCATATGTTATTGCCTCCAATGTCAGTGGGATTCTGCTCTAATTCTGCAGGATGATATGTCAATAATTATACTTTAGTGCATAATAAAATAAATATAATTAATAAACAAAAGAAATGCCATAGGAAATCAGAACTGTCGTGGAGACAGAGGGTGGCCGTTGGAGAGAAACACCTTTAGGACCCTAACACTCTGCAGTATTGTGAGGCAGATAAACAGTCTGCCCATGTGTGACAGTGAAGAAAGTCTTCACAGGGGAATCCAAGAACCAAGGAATCAGATGACCAGGGAGGGGCCTTTCAGTGAGACCTGCCCCACAGTGTGCATCCCTCTACGGCCCTGGAAACAGAGCTGGGAAGCAGCAGGAGCTCTGCAGAAACTGAGCCCAGCACCAGGGTAACAGCACCTCAGTGAAGGAAGGAGAACTAACAGACCCAGTGCAGAGCAGGGCATGGAGGGACAACTGCAGGAGAGAGAATTTGGGGTAGAAAAGGAAGAGACCATGGAAAACAAGAGTGCAGGAGAAGGGAAAGTAAGCTTACTGGGCTACATAACCATGGCAGTGAAGCCCTATGCGATGGATATTTTCCATTTGCCCTTCTAGATCCAATATCCCCATTCTCCACCCTGCTCTGTGCCTGGGAGACTGATCTTTGTGTACTAAATCAGGGATCCCCTGCACGCTGGCTTCTGGTTGAGTTTAATGTCTTTTGCCACTAGCAAAAGACTGGACTGCAAGAGAAGTGTGAAGACGTGTGTGTTTGTTTCTTTGTTTTTATCCCAGATTTTGGTTTTATACCTTCCTGATGGCAACGAATTGGCTGTATCCTTTATGGAAGACAGCAGCTCCTTACCTGTTGGTTGTCCCTCTCCTATAGCTACAGCTCTCCTTGTCTTCTAGTAACTGCTCCTTTCTCTTGTGCCTTCAGAGTCCAGGGACAATTTCCCATTCTAGCTGTTGCTAGTTTTTGGTCCTTCACCCTCTCCCACTGGTTCTCTTAACCCTGCCCATACCTTTGAAAATATTCCCTTCATTAAACTCTCCTTGTTTACTCTACTTGAGTATACTATCTGCTACCTGCCCACACACCAACTGATAGACCCACATAAGATGATAACTGCACAATGAGAAACTGCAGAGGAAGTATGTCACCTTCCTCGAGAAGATAGAGAAGGAAAAAAAATATGAGAACTGAGACACTGGATCAATGACCTTGGGTCAGAGGATGTTCAATATCTTCATACAAATGCAAAGCTAGATTCATGGTAGTAAGATCTATTTGTACAATCGTCCCTTGGTCTACAAGGGAACTGGTTCCAGGACCACCTGCGTACACCCAAATCCTGGCATACGCAAGTCTTGTAGTTGCCCCGTGAAACTGCTTAGAAGAAAAGTCATCCCTCCCTATATGGGGGTTTTTCATCCCGTGAATACCGTATTTGCCATCCACATTTGGTTGAAAAAAGCCGTGAGTAAGTGGACCCGTGCAGTTCAAGCCCATGATGTTCAAAGGTCAACTGTAATTATGCTCAATGATGATTTTTTTTGTAAAATAAGGCAGTATTATATTTTGCAGGATCCTATTATTCTAGGAATGAGTCGATACGCAGTGTTGCACAATAGAACGAAATTTAACTTCAAATCTCATTTTCACCCTTACTGTGTCAAATCATTTCATTTTTCCATGCCTCAATTTTCTCATCTGAAAAATGGGGGTCACAACACGTTCTTCACAGGATTCTCATGAGATTAAATGAAATCCTGCTGGATGCATGCTTGCTAACGGTAAATCCTTAACAAATGGCAGTGGTACTAGTTATTCTTCCACTTCCTCAAGTCCCTTTCCACCACAAGTCTCAGTTTAAGAATTCTAACAAGATTGTGGTTTTAGCAAAGGTGCTTAAATCTGGGTGAACCCAATCAGTTCCCTCAGCACTGATTTGGATCTGGATAAAGATGAAGATGACTCTGATCAACTCCACCTGCAGCGACCTTCCTGGCAGGGAGGCCGTGTATACCCGCATCTACCTTGCTGGCAGGGAGGCTGTGTTGAAACCCCAGCAATCCACACCTCTGCCATATTTCCCTTTGGTGAATAATGAGCTCTGAAGTGTTAATTTGTTTCAGAAATATATTCCAAATCACATCAATTTGTACTACATGCCACACTTTGAATCCTCAAGTTATTAATCAGTTAAAGTCCTAAGAATTACTCTTGATATTCTAATAAGCTAGTGGCACAGGACTCTCATACCCTCATATGACTCGAAAATTCACTTTCAAAAATTTTATCTATTCTTTGTACCATTTTTGTCATACTGAACATTCTTGGGATGTTTGTTCAAGATTTGCTCTGCTAAAAAAAAATGAAATATCAGCCACAGAGAATATTTTTATGAACAAATATCTAAATGTCAATTCTACTATTTAGTATGTTAAGCATCCTACATGCCATGATATATTTCACGTTACCATACCTTCATTCACTCATTCAATAAATATTTACTGAGTGCAATGCACTGATCTGGATTCTGGGCTAACTCCAGAAAACAAAAACACAGAAATTCACACGCTGATGGAGTTTGCATTCTAAATACAAGGTTGATAGCAACTCAAGAAGTATATTTTCCTCATGTCTCCTGTATTTCTACTTACTAAAAAGTACTGACTTTTCAATGAGTCTAGTGTTGCCAGATAAAATGTAAGATGTCCAATTAAATGTGAATTTCAGATCAACAACTAATACATTTTTAGAATAAATACGCTGCATATATTGTGCTTGACTAGAGGTATTAACTGGACATATTTATACCAAAAATTATTTTTGTTTATCTGAAATTCAAATTTAACTTGGGGACTCCTTTTATCATTAGCTATATATGACAGTGATAAAGGGGTCACTGCTCTGCTCCCCACTTGCTGAGTGACTTTGTGCATATAATTTAGTTTTTCCAGACCTCAGTTTGCTCATATATACAATAAGGAATCTGGTCCCAGGGACATTTAAGGTCCGCTACAGCTCCCTGGTTCCAATTCTTCCCTAAGCAAGAGGTCTTGTCACCACATGTAACCTGTGCCTCTCCTCCATTCCCTGCATGGACTTTAAAACTGGCTGTCTGTTACCGCTTCAGTTTCTTCTTTCCTTTATATAATTTGGTGATAATCTTGATCTGACCCCCAGTCCATTGTTGGCTGAGTTGCCCAAGGCTACCAGATTAATGCTAAATGCTCCATATTTGAGTAGCACTTTACATTTCACGAAGTGCTTTCACATACATCTCTGCATTCTAATACATCCATTTCTCTCCTACATTTCTTTCAAAAACTTGTTTCTGAAGCTGTCTTTCATGCCATTATGTAAAATAATGTTTCCATCTACCTCTCCAAACATTAGCAACCTTATGAGAGGCCACAGCTGCTCTCATCTGTGAAGATTTTCCAGGGATCCTGTCTCTTATCAATGTTCCGTCATTAGTGCCTTTCTCTGTCCTTGCTGGAGCATCCTCTTTTCCCCTTCTGTTCACAGGAGCAAGTACTTGCCTCCTCCCATGACAGGCCCTGTTCTTTCACCTTCCAACTCTAGTATCCCGAGGGGCCCACTGCAAGCCTGGACCACACAGACCCTGGCTACTCAGTGTGTTCCCTGCACCAGGAGCATCTACTTCCTGGAAGCTTGTTAGAAAACACAGTCTTGGACTCTAACCAAGAGCTGTTGAGTCAGAACTTGCCTTTTAAGTTTGAGAAGCATTGATTTAGAATACCTCTAGTCAGGCATCAATTTTCCATATTTTTCCAGGAAATTGGAAGTAGACAATTTTGTTCATATTTATTAGAACGTCCCAAGAGCATTGGCTCCTTTGTTTCTACCAACAGCCACCCTCACGATAACACACACTCCTTCAAAGAAGAGAGGCTCACCTCTTTTCACGATCCTCATCCATCCATCCCGCAGACCCCTTTTACAACCCACTCTTTCAGTATCAGGTAGGGTGCTGAATGACTGCAGTGAGGAAGGGGCAGAATACGGCCACCATTCTCAGTGTCTGTTACACTGTTCCCTAAGTATATGAACAATACGGAAATATGAATTATGATCTTCCACTCCTTCCTGGATGTCTAATATAACCAAATAAATTGACCCCTTTTGAAAATGGAGAGAATAATGCAACAAAGAATTATTTCTGATACTGAGCTGCTTAATGAATAATTTAAAAGCACTTTACAATTTCAAAGTTCTCAGAGCTTGAAAACTAATAAAAATAATCCAGAGTTACATTGGCTACGTTTTTTGCATCTGTGTTCGGCTCCACAGAGCTGTTCCTGAAATTGACAAACATGTAACATCATTCAAAATACTTTTTATGAAATAATCATGGGCACAAAAAGATTGACAGAACAATGAAAGCAATAACTGCCTGTCCTGGTAAACAGACATTTGGTCCCTACATCTCCTTCAGCCCCAAGGGACAAAGCCAAGCAAATGCGAAGTAACCAGGTTTTTGTCTGAGTGTAATATTAATCTCTGGATAACAAGATATCAAAAGATAGAAAGAGAATTCTGCTGTGTACTGAATCCTTAAATAACACAAGTTTGCAGTCAAAAATAAAAACACGTTGCCTTTTTTCCTGCAATCAAAGAAATGTTATCAAAAGCATAAATGATCCAATTATACATGAAGACTAAAAATACCAACAAAATGATTAGTGGACCCATTTACATTCAGATATATAAGTTTATCTATTTTAATACTATAGTCAAGGCTGAAAACTTAAAGAAATATACAATTATTATTAGGAGAGATAAATGGGGAAACATTTCTAAAAAATTTAAATTAATTATTATTAAATTCTATACCGGAGTTTACCACACATCATTGTCAACTCATAACTAAGGTGACTCAATAGCCATATAGATATTTTATATGGTCTAAAGTTCACTACTATACTTCATTCAAAAGAATTATACAGTTAGGATAATTAAATTGATATTCTTAGAAGTGGTAGAGAGATGAAAAATCTACAGCCAGACTATAGAGAATTTAGAATAGCCCTCAGGGCAGCTACATTAACAATTTTTTTTTTTTGGAGCATGAATTTGTATTACTGAAGTAACTGTATAAATATTAGTCACTAAATCCAGTAAGTTATGAAATTCACTTGTAAAATACATATATATATATAAATTCTTTAAGAGAAAATACAAAACTGCCCATGAACTGACATTTCAAAGTTAATAGACCCCTTACTGAGCATGTTGACATATAGCCATACTGTTTCAACAGCAGAAATTGAATAAAACATTCTAGGAATGAAAAAAGAGACTGGACCTCAAGGTTTTAAAGTACAGTTGAAGGCTTTTGAAAGAAGACATCTGTGAGCTTTGGTTTATCTTATTACCCTTTAATGCATTCTGTCTTTTTAAATAAAATTGTTTGCTCTATATTTCCTTAGTGTCATATGACTCTTGTTTTATATGTGGCTAATTTGGTCAGTTAACTGCTAGAATATGATGCTCTTGAAATCATAACTAGAGTTATGATACTCTCATAGGTCAAGGAGTTTACTCTATTTCATTGACTGCATTTCTAATTAGGGTGACCATATAATTTATTATTCAAACAGGGACATTTTTGAGAATAGAAGGAAGTGATATTAATAATTATACAGGTTTAAATTATATTTAAAAATTAATCCAAAGTGGATCAAAAATCTACATGTAAGAACTAAAACTATAAAACTATTATAAGAAAACATAGAGGCAAATTTTCATGATTTTGTATTTAGTAAAGGACTCTTATATACGGCATCAGTAGCATGAGTAACAAAAGAAAAAACTAGATAAATTGGACTTCATCAAAATTTAAAATTTTGTGCTTCAAAGGATACCACTGAGAAAGTGAAAAGGCAACTCATAAATGGGAGAAAATATTTTCAAATCATATATCTGATACGAAACTTGTATCTAGAATATATAAAGGTATTATTATATATTTATTATACCTCAAAAAAAGATATAAAGCTCAATTAGAAAATGGGCAAAGGATATAAGTAGACATTTCTCCAAGGAAGATATATAAAAGGCCAATAAGCAAATGAAAAAAATGCTTGACATGATCAGTCATCAGGGAAATGCAAATCAAAACCATGAAGAGATACCACTTCATACCCACTAAGACAGCCAGAATCAGTAAGTCAAATAACAATAAGTGTGATGAGAATGTAGAGAATTTGAATGTGAATGTAAAAATGGTACAGCCACTTTGGAAAATAGTCTGACAGCTTCTCCAACAATTAACCATAGAGTTACCATATGACTCAGCAGTTCTACTCCCAAATATTACATATACTCAAGAGAAATTAAAATACAGGTACACACAAAGACTTGTACATGAATGCTCACAGCAGCATTATTCACAATAGCCAAAAGGCAGAAACAACCCAAGTGTTGATCAATAGATGAATGTATAAAGAAAATGTGGTATGCTCATACAAAAAGTGATGGAGCAGTGATGAGTGCTACAACATGGAGGAACCTTAAAAACACTCTGTGTGAAAGAAGTCAGTCACAAAAGACCACTTACGATATTATTCCATTCATATGAAGGTATAGAATAGGTAAATCTATAGAGACAGAAAGCAGATTCCTTAGCACTGGAAGTGTCATGGGGAGGGCAGATAGGGGTATAGGCAGGTGGTAGCTAAAGGGTACAGGGTTTCTTTTTCAGGTTATGAAAATGTCCTGAAATTGACTGTGGTGTTTACACATATCTGCGAAAATACTAAAAGCCACTGAATTGTATGCCATGTAAAGTACCTCACTAAATCTGTTAAAAATGAAAAAAAATTATACTGGGATACTAGGTAAAAACTGAGACTATCCTGGGCAAGTTTTGATGCACTTTGACTTTCCTCTAACCTCACCCCAGAGTCTGACCACCTCACTTTCCACTCTTCTAGAGGACTAGTAAGAAATCCTGATCAATTCTAATACTTATACTCGCACTGTTTTGAAAATCACAAGTAAAAATATATGTCCTAATGAAGAGGCTAGGAAAAAAATCTTCAAATGGGAAGAAAGAATTTTTAGTCATGTAATGATATCCTCACTCATGGTGGCCTCTAGGGCTACTTTCAGTAAACCTGTGAGTCAGCAGCACTGGCCCACCGAACAAATTAAGCATGTGCTTAGGGAACCCATCAAGCCAGGGCTCCCCCAAATAAGTTCAGCTTCAATGTACTTTTCAAGAACTTTGCATTTCAAATGCTATAGAATGAAGCTGTTTTCATCTCAGCATACATATTATGCATATACTACCTGAAATCCATTGGAACTCCACACCCTTATACTCGGTTTTGCAAGTTTAGTATGATTCTCATTTTGAATTATAATATTCTCAGTGCTGGAACCACCTACAATTCTTAATCCAGCTCTGTGAAGAAGGAAAGAGGGACAACAATAGTCAAATAACAATGCTCAAGATTGGCATAGGCACAGACAGAAAGGTCACAGCAAGGACCAGTGAGAACCAAAGACCAAAACAGCATTTCCATCCCTGGCCATTCCTTTCAGTGTAAGAACTTGGTACGTTCCAGATCTTGGGGTTGGGGAACCTCTAATCAACCAGGATTAAGTGTCCCACCATCTTGGAGCCAAATTTAACTTTGCTTATGAAAATAAACATAAGTGTCTTTTTTTTTTTTTTACGTAACTGATTTTGTGGAGTAAAATTCCTACTCACTCTAGTACTTATGTCCATCTACCTATGACTGCTTCTCTGCAGTCCAAATGGAGATTAGAATGCAAGATCCCTACCTGTGCTAGAATTTTAAAATGATTCTAATCGCAAGAATTTATGCATTCCTTTCCTTTTTCAGTAGATTAAGAAAATATGTGTAAAAGTGTGAATCGGACAGTTGAATTCTGTAAGAATTGGAGTCATTAAAAAGAACATGCTAACCAGATAATCATTTGTGTGTATGAAGATAGTTTTCAGTGAGTCTTTTAGGAAACAAACATAGTTTGCTATTAGAATACACAGCTATCTTTCAATAAAACATGGCTAAGGCAATAGGAATGGTAAAAATTAAAGTATTTCTGTCATGAAGGTTTTAAATTGGGTTTTAAAATAACCATAATATATACTGAAGATTCGTGAAGGCATTGATTATTTATCTAATGCTGACGTCTCACAAAAGCATGTCAGCATCTGAGAGGACAGGGTAACTTAGAGCATCACATAAATTCCAGAATCATTTATTCAAATCAAATATCCATTTTTAAATCAAGGACAACTACTTCTTCATAAAAGAATTGTGTAATATATTACCTAGAAATGAATGTTACATATTTATAACTCTGGCTGGTAAATCCCAGTCATACTATTATTATGCCATTAAACTGGAAATATATAGAGTTGAAAAGAGGAATGATAATAATAAAAGCACTTTATTCTGCACATAATACCTGAAATTCAATCTAATACAACTTCCAGACACCAGAAGTTTAATGTTTATGATCTTTATTGAATAATCTTCTCCTTCTTTGATTAAAGTCAATAAAAAGTCATCTCTAAACTTTTCAGTCAAGCTAGAAACCATTACATTAAACCACAAGGTCATCAAGATAAGAATAAAATCAAGGGATCATCCTTCTGATCCTTGTTAGCTTATGTTTTAGTGTTTTTCTTTTCAATCCCAACATCAGTTTAGTTAAATATTTTCACTAGATTGAAGTTTGATCAATGTTTTATGTTAATGCATTTTTTGCTTGAATATTCATATTGGATTTAGAGTTATTTCAGGGAAAATGATGTTATCAACTAATGTTATCAATATGCTGGAAAGCCCGTTAAGGTTTTTTTTTTTTTTTTTTTTTTTTAGTTTTTATTGTGGTAAAATCCACATAATAAAAATTTACCATTTTAACTATTTATAAGTGTATACTGCAGTGACATTAAGTACACTCATACTGTTGTACAACCATCACCACCATTCAGTTCTAGAACTTTTTCATTTTTCCAAACTGAAACTTAATATTGATTAAACAATGACTCCCCATTCCCCACTCTCCTCCTGGAGAATAAAATTTAAATAACATTTTTCAAAATATACACTTATAAGTTAGGGTTACACTTTTAAGGAGAAATCCTCAATAAAAGAGCTCTAGTATTTCTGTTTTGCACTTTGGAAACAATGATTGAACACAGTCATTGGTTGAAATATTGCTGGCGCTAATGACAAATGCCATTGTAGGCATATTTGTTGATGTTACAGAGAAGTTATATATTTTGGATTTTGGCTACACTATTACTTTTAAACATGGAATTATTAAAGAGCAATATTTTTCATATTATTGAATAATTCCTGCTTTTAGCAAAATATTCAGAATATACATGGGGGGTATGGATATAAAATAGTATGTGGCCATTTGTACACCCACATGACACTCTGATCTGCTTGATCAGGGAGGAGGGAGGTATTTTGTGCAATTTCCCTAAGGTTGGCTGTACATTTATAAGGGTTCATCTATATTTTCATAACCCATATCTTCTGTCAGGAGGTTGATGTCATGTATTTTTGAATAGATGAATACACAAAATGGTGCATAGACAGGAAAATTCAATGATTAACAATAAAAAATAATTTTATTGTCAAGAAAGAAAGAATAGCTTGTAAATATCCGTAAGAAAAATTAAATCAGGTCTTGCAAAAAAAGTTACCATTTTAGGCAAAGACCCTTTCAAAAAGCAACTAATCCAAATTACCCGACCTGATTAGAAGGGGATAAATAGATACACACACACACACACACACACACACACACACACACACACACACGCGTCTGTCTGCCTTAAATGACCCTTCTCTGTTTGCCCTCACTCCTCACGTTCTGCAGCCCGTGACTCCAATACGTAGCCTTGCACTATGAACACATATCTGCTGACTGCATCCTCACAGGCCACATTTGTTCCATTCAATCCACATTCCATTCCTGGCACGCTATGGAACACTTTCCACCAAACTTTTCTGGTGCCTGAGTATACCATGTTCATTCACCATAGCTTGTTTATCCTTTTTCTCAAATTCAGACTACCACATTAGTATGCCACGTGCCATGGACTCCCTGGACTCATGCAATTCTGCTGTCTTCAATGTCCTCTTTAGATCTTCAGGTTATATATCTGTGCCTACAAAACCTGGAGACCCTCAGAGATGATGGCAGGGAGTACAACACAAAAGCAAAGAAAGACACAGTCTTTATGGGATGCTGAATGAATTCAGGTTGTAGAGTGGGAGGAATGAGAAAGCAGGAACAGTGTGGCCCAATTTTCACAGTGATCATGAATGCCATTTTTACAATAAAGCTCATTGGTATCATCTGATATTGCATCATGTTTGCTTCACTTTTTAGAAAAAATTAAAAATGATTGCAATACCAGCCACCTTATTCAATTTCTAACATGTTATTAATGTTGATGCAAGATTTTATAGCTCACTACACTTTGAAAATCTCAGATGCTTAATTAAGAAATCCTCCCCACCTAGCTCCTGACAGGAATATTACTCACCAAATGATGAAATTAAAACAATATGCTAAGAATAGCCAGGGTAAGGATTCCCCTGGAATTATTTTCTCTTTACTTTAATGTAGTCTATTCTTAATATGCAATTTATATGTAAACTCAAAAGTTCCATTTATTCTTAAGACAATAATAATGACTAACAATTACTGAGAATTTGAAATGTGCTAGGAAATGTCCCAAGAGTTTCTTACATTAAAATGTTCATTTAATCTTCACAACAATTCTATGAGGTAGGCACAATTATTATTCACATTTAATATACTATGTAAAGAAAGTAAAAGAGATATTAAGAAACTTACCCAAGGTCACCTGGATCTTATCCAAGGTCACTTGGGATGCCAGATTATACTCTTAATCATTAATTTTAAATATCATTATTTTCCACATCTTTTCATTTTGTATTTTTACTCATTTTTTAAAAACGACTTTTAAAAAAGTAAATTGCAGTGTATATTGTTTCTCTGAGAGGCTTGGCATTTGTTAGTCAGGCCTGAGATATCCGCCATCCCAGGTGCCTCTGCTGGGCAGCTTAGGCATTTCAATTCATGGTATGAATAACTAGTATCTCAACAATATTTTGCACACATTTTATAAGCAATTAGTCAATGTCGACCTTCGTAAAAATGTTACTTAACTTGTACAATTGGTAGTCTGAGTCCTACCTAAATGACTTCTCAGAGTTTAAAGCCAAAATTGGAGAATCCTCTGGAAGAACAGAAAGTAGGAATAGCTCTTGCTCCTCCCACTATAAAGGCATCCCATGGAAAGGAACAGGCACTCCAGGTAAAAACTGTTTCTTTCATCATCAGCCTCCCAGAGATGAATTCTCAATTTAGAAACGGAGTGAAAGGGGGCAAATGCCAATTGTGTCTAACAGTGCCCAAAGAGGTCTGCTGGTTGCTTCAAGAGACCTTTTACATTTTCATTTTTAAAATTCAACATTCCCTGAATTAAGATTTTTGTCATTATATTTCTAATAAATCATATTCAAATTATCTTAAAATACATGCTAGTGTAAATCTGTTAATATTACCCTATGTTTTAAGATTTGTAATTCTGTGACTGTTTCAAATAATTTAATCAAAATAGAAAACAATCAGATTATTCTAAGTACTTTACCTTCATTTATATAGCTATTAATATAGTCACTAGAAAATTTGTGAGTAAAAGGCAGGCTTGCTTTATCTATTAATTCATCTAGAGTCATCTGAACTCATTTACTGAAAAGTGATCCAGATGCTAAGCAAGTGTAGTTGCAAATTCAGGGCAATTTTATTACTAGAGCATCATGGTCCAAGACATTTTATGATAGATATTAAAACTGGATTTGGATATTGTATGTGATATGCTTATTAAATAGTGAGACTGATTCCTATAAGACACATATACACATTGTTTATGATGACACCACATTAAAAAAAACCATGTTAAAATATAGATAGTTATTTTTTAGATAATTTCAATTTAATATAGTTAGGATGGGTTAAGTGTCAGTCTTAAATTAGGCCAATGGGGAAAAAATAGGTGATTGCCAGGTAAATAGAACAGAATTTTTATTGTTTTTGTGTTTTGAGAAAAGGAGAAGCTTGATGTTATCTGTGATTCTGCTTTTTATCCCATATATCATATCTGAATCATGAGAAAACATCTTCAAAAGAAATCCACAGTTCATTCATTCACTGCTACTCTCACTGCCACCACCCTGGTTCAAATAACAAAATTTTTTTGTCTGAATTATTGCAGTAGCCACCTAGCTGGTCACCTTAAGCCTCTTTACAACACAGTAGCCAGAAAGATTCTGTTAAAACAAATCATATTATAACCCTGGCTTTTCTTCCAAGTGAGGGCAAAAGCCAAAGTTCTGGCAATGCCACAGCCATCTGGCTTGGTATCCCCACTCTGACCTCTACTCTCCCTCTAGTTCTCTGTGATGCAGGAACACTGGCCTCCTTGGTCTTCCTCCAACTTGTCTGGCATGCACCTTCCTCAGGGCCTTTGAGTACAGCTCTCTCTTTCCCCAGCTTAGAGGTCTCTTCCCCCAGCAACTGCTTGATCAGATCCCTCCCTTCTTAAGGATACAGGCTTTCCTTCCCATCTGTGTAAAATGTACACATCCAACAAACACACAAGTCAAAATCCTAGTCCCCACTATATTTTTTCTCCTTAGTATTCATCACTCTTTAACACAGTATACATTTCACTTATTTACCTTGTTTGTTGTCTTTCCCTGCTTAGAATGTCAGGTCCAGGAGGCTTTGTTCACTACTTTCTAACACCTGTAACAGTGCCTGGCATATAGTAAGTGCTAAGTGCATTTTTGTTAAATGGAATGAATGAATTCAAAATCATAAGAAAACATACTGTAACAGGAAAGAGAGTACTCATCAAAATACTTCCAGCAAAGGAGAATGAGAAATAAGGAAGAGAATTACACATGCATGAGTGTATTCATTGTCTTTCTTGCAAACGAACAAGAATTGAGTGCCCACATGTAACTATTCCCAGAGATAAAGCATGTAGTCCCTTGAGGAGTTTATAGCATGGCAAAGAAGATGGACAAACAAACACATATTGACAGTGTCTTGTGTTGGAGGTATTATCGGGGGACCTGAGCAGGGTTCCTGACCAGAGCAGCAGGGCTGGAACTGTATTGAGAAGTCAGGCTGGAGGGGAAGCAGGCCAAAGCCAGATGGTAAAGGACCTCTTCTGTCAGGGTAAATGACTGGATTTAATCCTAAAGGTGGCAGGCAAGAAAGCCACTGATGAATTTCAAGCAAGAAAGCATGACATGATCAGATTTTTGTTTTATAAAAGACATTAGTATAAGGTTGTTCAGTATATTGTTATATATAGCAGCAAAGAAATATAAATCATATCCAATGATATAGAATTGGATTATAAATCATGGCAAATCCCTACTACAGAATACTAAGTCTGCATTAAAAATGATATAGATAAGTATTGATAGAAAGAGTTCCATGATATATTGTTAAAAAATAATAAATTCTAAATAAACACATATAACATGGTTCCATTAAATTAAAAAAAACATGTGTCCCTTCATAAAGAAAGTCTCTAAAGACATATAGGAAAATGCTAATAGTAGTAACCTTTAGATTGTAGGATTTGAGATAATTTTGCAATTTTTATTATGCCTTATGTGTTATCTGAATTGATTGTACAGTGAGCATGTATGGCTTTTTATAATAAGAAAAAAGTGGTGCTTTTCCTTTTGGAAGGCAAAAAAAGGAAATACCTCTGGGAGATTAGATTGGAGAAGAAATCCCCACTAGGATACCATGATAGCAAATCCAAGGGCAACATGAAGAAGGGATGGGGAGAAACAGAAGGTAGAATGGGGGTACAAGTGACTGTGAAGTTTCTGGCTTGAGCAGCCATGTGCTTGGTAGAGTCATTGACTAATGAGTAGATACCAGCGTCCAAAGGTAGTCTGAGAAAGTCAGAGTTTCTTATCCACCAGAATCTGTAGTCAATTTGTAACACCTGGTTGGAAACCTGGGCATTAAGTAATACCATGGACTGCCTGCCCAGCTGGTTTCCCTGTGGTGCAATCCCTCCAGGCAGTATTGAATACAGTATGTTTTAGAGAAGCAGTCTGTTCCTTTCTGTCCATCAGATAACCTTGGTGCCAATTCCCCAACCGCGAGGCTGCCAGGAACCTGGTGGTGCAGCAGGAGGCAAGCGGTGGGCTCGTGAGCAGTGAAGCCCCGCTTACACCCTCCGCTGCTCCCCATCGCTCGCATCACCGCGGAAGCTCCCCGGCCACATCAGATCAGCCAGGGCATCAGACCCTCATAGGAGTGTGAACCCACTGCACTGCGCATGCGAGGGATCCAGGTTGTGCGCTCCCCATGAGAATCCAAGGCCTGATCATCTGAGGTGGAGCCCAGACGGCAACGCCCTCCATCCCCAGAAAAACTGTCTTCCACGGAACCAATCCTTTGTGTCAAAAAGGTTGGGGACTGCTGCTTTAGAATACTTGCAGCTACCTCACCCTTGGGCAACTTCCAGAGGTAAGCACCTCCTGCCATCTGTTTTTTCCTGTGCGTTCATTCCTGTGCTGCTGTCCACTTTTCTCCCTGCCCCTAAACCCGCAGAATATACCTCATTCTTAAATCTTTCTATGTTTCATTCCAGAATTCCCATCTTATAGAAAATAAACAAAACAAAAACTCTACTATCTTCCATCTCTGTCCAACATGTGTCCTCTACCTCTTGCCCTGAATAAAACTTGGATCTCTGAAGGCACTGCTCGCCTGGGCCCTGTCCGTGAGCACCACTCCTTCTCTGGGCTAGGAGTGGACTGCTGTCTTGCTTGCTCGTCTATTCCACCTTAAGACCATTCTGTGTCTGTAAAGTTCATATTAAGAGGCCTTCTATCTTTCCTTGTTTCTGGCTTTCAAAACCTTCTCAAACATTTATTTGTTTCCAGGACTCATTTCTCACCACCCCACACCCATCAGCATCCCAGGTGGTTTCAACAGCCATTTGGGCAGCCCATTTGATACTCTCAGGTCCTTTATTGAGGAAAATTTGAGGACCTTCAGAGACTCAACTTTATCTCACCTGTCCACTCTCAAGATTCACATTGCCACATTCTTATAGTAGTGTCTTAATGTAGTGCACTAATGTAGTATTCTCATTAAAAATGAGAATAAGCTAAATGTTCATCAACACAAGAATGGATATATAAATTGTTATATGCTCATCATATGGAATACTACACAGCAGATAGTAACCACAGTTATAAGTGTCAAATATGGATAAACACCAAAGACAAATTCCTGATCCATAAAAACAATTGACGAAGTAAAATTACGATATAGTACCATTTATGAAAGTTTACAATGTACAAAAAAAACAATACTATGTGTTTTTATGGTTGCATGAATACATGGATGGAGATACAAACATACCTCAAATGTAAAAATATAGAGAGAAATGATAAACAACAAATTCAAAATAGTGATTGCCTCTAGGGAGAGGTCTACAAAGGGTTTCCCCTGTAATGATACATTTCTTGAATATCTGAAGCAATAAGGCACATGTTTAGCTCTGACAAAGCTGTATGGTGGGGACACAGGAGGTTGTTTTATTACTCTATTATTTTAAACATATTTAAAGCATTTAATAAAAAACACGCTAAGGGTGCTAATAGATAAACATATTTAACTACTTAGTGAATATTCCTGTCCTCAAGGTTCACTCCCATAGATCCTTCTTTTTTCATTCCACATCCTCTTCCTAGGAGATCCCCCCTTGGGTTTAATCTCTTATCTGTGTGCTGATGACGCCAGTTTATATATCCAGTTCAGATCTCTTCTCTGAGCTCTGGATCCATATATCCAACTGCCAAATGACTTCTCCACTTCAAAGTTTCAAAATCACTTCAGCTTCAAAATGTGAAAACTGAACTCGTGATTTTCTCTTCCACCTGGGTGTGCTTCCAATGTCTCTGTGGTGAGTACACTACCCACAACCAGTTACGCAGGCCAGAAACTTAGAGGCCATCCCTGATATCTCCTCCCTTCGTCATGTCTGTCAACTAATTCTTCACTACAACGTTTTGCGTTTGCTTCCCTAATCTCTCTTGAATCCTGTCCCTTTCTCTCTATTTCCACCACCACTACTATAGTTTCATTCAGGCCTCTGCTGCTCAGAGTGAGATCTCTGGACAAGAATCAGCAGCATCACTGAGAATGTGTTAGAAATGCAGACTCTCAGGCTCCATACCAGATGTACTGAACTAAAATTTGCATTTTAACAAGACCCCCAGATGATTCATATCAATGTTAAATTTTGAAAAAGATCTGCTACAGAGTATTCTTACCCTCTTTCCAATCCATTGTACAGACAGTCTCTGACTTATTATGGTTCCACTCACAATTTTTGGACTTTACAATAGTGCAAAAGCAATATGTATTCAGTAAAGATGTACTTGGAATTGTGAATTTTGATCTTTTCCTGGTTTGGGGTGACACGGTAGGATGCTCTCTGGCAATGCTGGGCAGTGACAGCAGGCTGCAGCTCCCAGTCAGGCACGCAATCGTGAGTGTAAACATCTGATACTTTATGGTGGACTGTGTTGTCAGATGAATTTGCCCAAGCGTTCGCTAATGTTAAGTGTTGTGAGCACATTTAAAGTAGACTGGGCTAAGCTATGCTGTTTGGTAGATTAGGTGTATTAAATAGATTTTTGCCTCAGGATATTTTCAATTAACAATGGGTTTATAGAAACATAACCTCATCATAAATCGAGGAACATTTATATTTTCTAGAGAGGGGAATAGGGTGAATGTCTTGGAAGAAATGGATAAATCTGCCTCTTCGACATCATTTCTAACTCTTATTCCTCTGTCTTGGCTCCAGCCACAATGGCCTTCTTTTAGTTCTTCAAACGCATCATCACACTGTCTTTCTGCTTGGAATGCCCATTTCTTTCTTCAATTAATTAACTCCTGTTTAATCTTCAATCTTAGTTAACTTTCACTCTGACCACCATAACTGTTCT